>JANAVB010038343.1:0-32259 GCA_029216955.1 Iris pallida | reverse complement strand
TTTCTCTATACCATCACCTGTATACAACTACCATGTTCATAAATAAAACTGTCTATAACTGCTTTATAGTTCTCTATCAATTACTTGGATTTCTTGATGAATTGTACTCATTCCTGTCCTGACTGGACCTGTTGAAAATTTACAGATGATTGCCCTGAGGACACTTGCCCTACATATTATGGACCCGAGACGGGATGGCTACCTTTGGCCCCGACACTGAGGAGTGATCGGATTTAGTTTAGTAGACTAGCATATGTTTCCATGTTGAACTTGTTGTAGAAGATTTGAGACTTGTGTAGTTTTGAGATTGTTGAGAGTTGTTATATTTTAGTAGTTTGTCTTCTATTCTTAGTTAATTCTCCTGTGATTATCTTATCGTGCTTAGACTGTGATTGAGTTACAATATCTTATACTTGTCCTCCGTTCGAAGTTGATCATGATGAGTACATTATAATTGCGTGAGTTGTTGGTTAGATAGTAACCTAAGACAACGTTCTAACCGCCGACACTGCGGCGTAGGCTGGGCGTTGTTACGTGCTCGTACCCTCGCAGTGGGTGCGGATCGTGACACGGCCCAACTACATGTACCAATGACGATTCATAGTTGATTATATGATATCTTTTATTTATTTATTTTGTGTGGATAAGATTAGTTATGGTTCTACTGCATTTTACTGCTTATGTATTCATACGAGGTTTCCATATATTGGAGTGTACTTCGTATGTATACAGCTGGCATGTCTACGTTCCTAGTTCTACGTATTTTGGGACTGGAGCGTTGCAGTATTGATCAGTCTCTGATCAATCAAACATTTGAAACAGTTGAGACTGTGCTCATCCATCTCGTGTTTGTTCGATTCTTTCTTTGGCGACTTTCCTCTACCATGATCAAGGAACACTCCGTCGATTGAGATCGGGACCACGATCGAATGATCTAATCCCTTGATCGAGTTAATCTAAGGAACTCGAATAAATTGACTGCTAAGTTCCAATTCATTGATCCTCCAACTTAGATTCATTTTGATCGGTTGTGTCATGATTCCATTTTATTATTTGTCGATCAAGAACTGATCTAAACTTCAATTTTCTGTTGCGCATTCAAAGTGTTTAAAGAATTGTCACAGAGGAAATTCTGATTCCCATTCTGTCTGAATCGGACACGAAGAGAACCTTGTTGACTCGCTAAGATACATGTATACTTGTTCTTCATTCTCTGTTTTAGATCGTGAACCACCTCCAGTGATAACGAGCAGGTATCAGGATTTGGAACAAACTGGATTCTTGTGTCATGATCTAGACTGGTGTCGTGTTAGGAATGAACCCGAGCTTGTACAAACTCAGAATGTAGGTGATATCGTGTCATGTTCGACACAGTTCTTCTTGAGGTTCAAATTTCAGCAACAAGAAAGATTTAAAGTGTAACGGTTATATTAGGTTAATAAATGGATGGTAGTGTAGAGACCAGGCTTAAGTCCTTGGGCCAACATGCTAAAATCTTAATATAATTTTAGAAATTGTTTTGGATCATGAGATATGGGCTGGGCCAAAATCCATTAGTTGAACTATTGTCTGGGTAATTCTGAGCTGGGCTTGGTCTTAAGTTTTAATACAACAGAAATGAACCAGGTCCAGTGGGCTTGAGGTCTGACTATTGGATATGGACGACAGTCAGCATAGGCTTAGGGATGGATAGGCTAAATCCATGACAGATTTTGGAATTGAGTTTAAATTTGAGTAACAGTTAATAGAGAGTTTTGGATTGACTATGGACCCAAGCCAACAAGGATTTGTTAATAAATAGGTTTAGTATAATTTGTTAATAGGAATTAGAAAGGAATAGATTTTGAATAGGAATTTTAGAATATTTTCTAAGAGTATTTGTGTCTTCTTGGCACAGCTTGCTTGGACTTGGATTTGACCTTTCTCCCTCCTCGATATCCAGGCAAGTACACTGACTTGAACTCTTTACTTTGTATTTCTGTCTTGCTTTTTGTTCTCGTATTGGACACGAGATTGACACGATTGTATGTGCCTCATTGATCATATTGTGTTTTATTGATTGTCTTGTGGAGATTGGGAAAATATTATCTAGTGTGTGACTACACTCCCTTAGCTAGGTTTTGTGGATAGCCTGTATAGTATTTCTTGTCTTTGTACTTTGCTCCTTTCTGACCGAAAACGTTGCAGATGAGACTGATAAGGACTTCTACCCTAGCTACTATGGACCACTGTAGGGAATAGTAGATGTTGGAGTAGATGCTGTTCAGGAGATACTTGGATTTGGACATAGGAACCCTTTGTATAGATTTACATTTATGTCTTGATGATTGTGTAGTACCTATTGATGTAGCTGGATGACTGTATTAATAATTGCTTAGGGTTGCCTTTTACCGAATTTGTTTTCGGACATCTATTTTAAAGATGTACACCAAAGCATAGTGATATCTGGGATGGTCGTGGTGATTTATGTTCTGGACACGAGTTCTAGAAGCTATGATGAGTATGATTGATGTTATTCACTTGATGATTTATGAGGTTTATATACAGCTTACTACGTTTTGTCTATAACTTAGGCTGGGCGTGTCCGACCCGTATCCGATTATTCGGGGACGGGTCATGACAATTCTACAATCGCATTATTTTATGTTAACTAACAACTTACTTCTTAGTTTTGGGGTCCTACTAAATATGGGGCACGAAGCGGGTGCACTCGATGCACTTACTCAAGGCCACCCCTGGTTACAATTTGACTGTGTTGTGCACTTGACCAAAATGAGCACACATAGACTGAATTCACAAAAGTAAACACCAAAGCTTTACATACCATCATAATAATTATATGGAATATTTAAATTGGTAGAATTTTGACACATCATTTAAAATACCATATCTTAATTTAGGAAAGAAGACATGATAATATACATAATACTGACGTTTGGAGAAACAATATACTAGCATATAAGGACACAATCTTGTAATATCGAGCAATAAAGCTTTTCTTTTAGAATAGTACGATAAACGTTGTGCAGAAGAGATCTATTTGGATAACAATCAACTTCTCAGAAGATAAGTAACATAAAAATTTGTAACTACAAGGACCAAGTCCACAGAAGGAAAGACTAACTATTCATTTGTCCAGAATAGCTCATGATATATTTATAACATGTCTGAGACGAGAAATAAATTTCATCTTGCCTTGACTTCATAAAATCAATATAAACTTCATTAATAAAAATAAATAACATAAAAATAAATTTAAAACTATATGTAGTGATTGTATCTAAACATGTAAATAGTGTTTAGACTTCTTGTTAGAGTTTAGACCTCGAACTTTTGTTTTTATATTATAGAGAAGAAATAAACCTAAGGTTAATAAGTCATTCATATATTTATATATTATCATAGTTTCTTAGGTTTTTAGATTGCTAGTTATGTAACATTTCATATATCGATATACATGTCAATAACCATACAACAAATAAGTCGTTAAACCGAATTATAAGAATAGTACTTCAATCAATAATTATAACATTATTGAAAATGCTTAGAGTAAGTTATAAGCATGACATCAACATAATTCTACATGTCTTTTTCATTGTCAATTTCTTTTCATAATAGATCATGGAAAAAAATTGTAGAGAACATATTAAATAAACAGACCGAGAAAAATATAGATCTGAACTTTCGGGAGATCAACGAAGAGAAAATTAGTAGCAAAAAAAAAGATTTTTTGCATATCTACATCTGACCTTTCTCATGTTGTTGTTAAACCGACGACCTAAAGCTCCTCGAGCATTCAAGCTGATAACATCTTTTTCGCATATCCACATCTAATATTTCTCTTGCCGTCGTTAAATCGACGGCCTAAAGCTCCCTGAACATTCATGCTGATATGTGTTATAAAATTGGAAGAGAAAAGAAATATGTGTAGCGGAATAGATTACTCTGGAGTTTTCTTATTAAGAATCTAGACTACTGTATAATGAAAAAAATTCAGCTTCTCCGTGAAACTTTTCTTTCCAAATATACCCTTGCATATGTATACTAATTAAAAATAATCATTGAATTTAATAGGGATATATAGGTAATTACGGGGAGGTCTTTTGGTCTTCCTAAGTAGTCTTGCATGTAAGTATAAAATATGAATATTAATATGATAATAAATTAAGAATAATTAAAATAGTTGTCTTTTAGTCTTCCTAAATAGTCTTAATAAAGATTAGAATAATTACAACAACTATTTTAGTTTTCTTAATAATCGGGTAAAGTGCATTTAAACCCTCCATAGATTTGCCTCGTTTGCAAAATAACCTTTTAGAAAACTTAAGCAGTCTGCACCTCCTTAGATTCCCCGCGCGAGCAAAAAGGCCATTACCGTCAATTAACCGTTAGAAATGGCCGTTAACAGCATTTTTTAAAAAAATAAAAAAACCTAAACTACCCTTCTCCCTTCCCTACCAGCCCCCCCCCCCCCCCCCAATTCCCACCGCCGGCCAGCCTCGCCCCCCGACCCGCCCCCCCTCCTCCCTCTGCCAGCCCGCCCTCGACCCGCCCCTCCCCCTCCCCTCCTCCGCCGGCGACACGACCTCGACCCGCCCCCCTCCTCCCTCCGCCGACGACCCGCCCCCCCCCCCCCCCCTCCCTCCGCCGGCCATCCCCGACACCCCCCCCCCCCCCCGACTCGCCCCCACCACCGGAGAGAGAAAGGGGGGGAGGGAAGGGGCAAAATCGTGTTTTAAGACGATTTTTAACGGCGGCGGGGGGGGGGGGGGGTGGGGTGATTTGAGCATTTTCGTAACGGACTTAGCTTTTCAAATCATGGAATTGTATTTTTGTAACATCTAAGGAGGGTTTAAATGCACTTTACCCATAATAATCTATGAAATGTACATATATACTAGTGTGTATATAGAGGGAACAAGATAGATTGTTGTGGAAAAGATTTTGCTAAGATAATCTATGAAATGTACACATATAAATCATAAGATTTTGCTAATTCTAATTCCAAAAAAAAAAAAAAAAAAACTAAGGGTCCGACTATTGACACCCCACCCATTTCTAAGGACACCCATTAAAAAAAAAAAAAAAAAAAAAAATTCCTTATTCCTATTCTACCCCCTCCCCTACTAAGCACACCCCATCCCTCCCTCCTCCTCCTCCTCCTCCTCCTCCTCCTCCTCCCCCTGGCTCCTCCGACCCCCCTCCTCCTCCTCCTCCCTGACTCCTCCTCCGAACCCCCCCATCCTCCTCCTCCTCGAACCCCCCTCCTCCTCCTCCTCCTCCTCCTCCTCCTCCCCGACTCCTCCTCCGAACCCCCCCTCCTCCTCCTCCTCCTCCTCCCCGACTCCTCCTCCGACCCCCCCCTCCCCCGGACCCACCTCCTCCTCCTCCGACCCCCCCTCATCCCGACCCGCCTCCTCCTCCTCCTCCCCCTCTCCGATTCCCGACGACCGCGACCGAAACAAAAAAGTGAAAAAAAATTTGGGCGCAGTAGGTTCGACCTGTACTGGTCGAACGGACAAGGTCTGTTCGACCTGTATTGGTCGAACATGTCAAGACATGTTCGACCAATACTTGTCGAACAGACCTTGTCTGTTCGACCAGTATTTGTCGAGCGCATCGCGATTTTTTTTTGGGGTGTACTAAGAAACGTTTGGGGGTATATTGGTCTTTTAACATGTTTTTTAATTTTTTTGGGGTGTCCTTAGAAATGGGTGGGGTGCCAATAGTCGGACCCAAAAACTAAAGGCAAATGATGGGTTGCTAATAAATCCCAAGTAGACAAATATGCACGTGGCGTGGTGTGGTTCGGAGGGACTTGTGAAAAGATATACTTCTACATAGTCGCCATCTAATCCCACTCTCTCAATATTTGAAGTCCGCATCATCAGTTGTCACTCCACCCAATTCCAAGCGATCTGCAGATCTCGATCCATCGTCTCCTCCTCGAATAGGAAACCCTAGTTAAATTTATTTTTTCTTCTTTTTGTTGGCGTAGAGAACAAATGTTTGTTTGATCGAGATTTGTAAGAGTTTTTGTTCCTTTTTTGTTTGTTTGGAATAAATGGAGGGGATAACATTCGAGGATCTGCCGAAGATCGGAGGGATAGCGACTGTGTCCCTCCTCCACTCCTTCATCCCCACCCACTGGCTCCCCTTCTCCATCGTCGGCCGCGCCCAGAAATGGACCCTCTCCAGAACTCTCCTCGTCAGTACGTCCCTCCTCCTCCTCCATCAATTCCATTGCTTATTTTTAGAAATTCAATTTTTCAGTGAATTTTTTGTTATTGTAGCATCATTACTGGCCGCAACACCACTTACACCAACATTTGTTGATTCGACCTACCAATAAATGCACCTGTCACATGGTCAAGTTGTAAATTCGGAAATATTATTGTTGCATCATGTTTCCCCCTTTTCAACGGCTCCTCATATTTATAGGAGTTCCACTACTGAAACTCAAATAGGAACCTCCATTATGGTGATAACATGTACGGATTTTTTTTCCTTCCTATTTAGGCCCTTGACCTTTTCTGTTTAGACCCTTAGAAAAATCAAGGGATGAGATGCATGTAATGCAACGGCTCTTCGTGGGCAAGTTTTAAAAATTAGGAACTCACGAGTTCCTCTAGGATTTTTGTATTCTTATAGCAACGAAAGTTGGAAGACACAAGCAACCGTTCTGATTAATTTATCCATACATTGATCCGTAAAAGCGACAATCACTTGCGACAGACCAAACACTGGATTGGCAACACCACTTACGGGGTCTTTGGTTGCCTGTAAAAAGAAATAGCATGTAACATTTTGCTCTGTGCCATATTTTGTTGTAAATCCAGTGTTTGGTTGGTTGGAAGTGAAGTTGTAGTATTTGCAGATTCAGTGTTTGGATGAGTCTAGTTAGAATGCTTGTATGTAACTTTCGTTATTGTAACTAAGTAGATAGATTTTTTTTTCTTTTCTTGTTTGGGACTTCTATAACTTGAAAGGAAAAATAAAAGATGCAAGATCACCTGCAACAAAATTGTTGCATGACCTAGCGATAAATGCACTTGCCATATCATCAAGTTGTAAATTTGGGGATATTAGTTGCATCCTTTTCTCAATTTGATATCATAAATATCCAAACCGAGCAACAACCTTCTCTACCTATAGCAACAAAAGCTAAATGCAAGCATTCCAATTAGAGCTGAAAATTGTAGTTTGGAGAGGGCGTTTCGTCTCTTGCAAGTAGAATTGCCATGCAACATTTGTTGCAAGTGATGTGCATTATAGTGTGTTTGTTGATTGCAAGTGATATTTCTGTAGGTGATTGGATCACTATAGCTGGAATGGTTGTTTGTACCTTTTGTTCTAGGTACAGAAGTCGTTTAGTGGGAACTTTTATAAAATTGAAAAGGCATAGTTATTAAATGTATGTATAGGAAAGAAACACTTTGCTAAGGGATGTTGAACTTCTTTACAACCAAGTGCGTGCCTTGCGTTTACTGCAAACAATGTGGTCTTATACAAAGACCCAAAGGATTATCGATCGTTCCCATCCAGGGTTCAAGTGTTGTTGAAGCTTCCTCTTGTTTCTGCAACTAAGTTTGCCCTAAACAGAACAACACAATGTAATTTTCAGGTTCAGGACCTGTGTTAATCATCTTTTTATGCACATTTGATGTTTTGCTCAGGCACACGCCTCAGGTTTTTTTTTGCACCTCGTCGCCTAAGTATGCTTTTCACCTCTGACAACTATGTGAAAATGATCAACAAAGATAGCAACTTGATAATGTAGCAACTACATTTATTGGTACCTCTTGAAAGAAGTGTTGTTATAAATGGTATTGTCATCATTTTGGCACAACATTTTTTTTTGTAGCAAGTGGATTTACTCGCAACCAAAACACCAGAAATGACTCAAATGATGCAACATTTTTGCAGTTGCTAGTTCTATTTGCAAGCAACCAAACCCTCAAACCAACAAATGTTCCATGGTAATTCTATTTTAAGGCAACCAAATCCCTTAAGGTTGCGAAGGGGTTGCTAAACAAGTCTGTAAAAACCAAGCACCGTAACACTCATCATCATCACCAGGGCCTTGTCTTGTCCTATCAGAATGAGGTTAACTATGGAGCATAAGAAAGCCATACAAATTTGCGAAAATTTTATAATGCTTGACCTGACGTCAACCCTCTATGTTGATGCCAAATTTTAGCCAAGGTAGCTATGAGCATGATAGGGCCATGCCATAAAAAACACGTTAACACTCAATGTTGCAAAAGCTGAAGTAAAATGGTGCAGACCTAATAGAACTTAAACTGCATTGGGTACAAACTCTAGTTGACGATGTCAATTTGAGATGCTCCTACTGACTCCTCTTCACTGTCTTAGGTCAGGGTTTCGGAGACTAGGGGCAGTAGGAAAACAAATATGACCGGTAGGCTCAGGCTTGAACCCTTTAGCTAATAGTTGTATTAGCTTTAAGGCAAATGGACAAACCTGACCAACTTTACCATTGTCAAATGTTATAAATTGTATCTTACAAATAGGGCTCCCAAATTTGCCAAAATATTTTAAGTCGTCGTAAGTAAGAGAATTCTTAAGTCATCACTAAAGAGTTCCATTGTAATATAAAGTTCTCGTAAAATAAAGGAAGAATGTCATGTGTCAAGCAAGGTTTTAAATATCGGTGGAGAATGAAACATTTGCGTCATTTTGGATTAAGTTTGACATAGCCTATCTGAAACTTGTCAAAGAAACCAGTATTGCCAGAAACTCACAATCAGACCATAGGTTTACAAATTTAGCTGTTATAAGTCGAATTTTGGTTCATACATGTAAAACCATTCAAAACTGTATCCATAACCAGAAAGAGAGCGATTGAGGAGAGATCAAAAGGAGGAAGAAGAGACTTATTTGGGGACGTCTATCCATTGCGCAGTGAGTCAGCAACTAAGCGGCGGAGGCATTGTATTTGATATATACTCAAAACTAAGAAACTGGTGATGCTCACGAAGCTAGTTACTTGAACTTAGTTAATGTTCACTTTAACCAAATAATGGGGTCTTTATACTTTTGTTTTATCTGTATTTGTAAAACAAGTCATCAAGAATACTATTGGCATTGTTGAACATAGATCATTACTTCACTAAAACATATATCAGGCTATCGGGCTACTTAAATAATGTGAGGAATTATAAGATTCTAGACCATTATTTCACTGAACCGTACATCAGACTACTCAAATAGTTTAAGGAATTAAAAATATTGTAGTATTTGATTTGTTATATTTTCAATTTATATGAAGTGCGGAAATCCATCGACTTTCTGGGTACATCCGGAACTGCATATACCAATATTCATGAGAGGTCCGGAACTGCAGATACCAATATTCATAGAGAGGTCCGATAGTGATGTGATACTGTGTTTTTGGACCTTGGTCTTAACAATAAGCATTGTTACTACAAAACGATTTGAGGCAAACATCATAATCTATGATATTCATAATTGTTTTCTTAACTGAACTGTAGCTATTGATACTTCGCAAATAGTTAGGGGATCCGAAAGTCAAAACCAATATGGAAACTAGCTTTCAACCTTTTCTCTGCATTCAACCATTATTCCTCAAAGCGTAAAGTAACTACTCCCCCCTTTTAAACAGACATGTCTTACGGCTAGGAATAAGGAAGCTCTCATGTAAACTCTACAAATTCTCTAGTGTTGCTCCTGGACGCCACCTTTTCCATTGACTAAGACTCAACTACTGTTTGAAGCTTTCTCTTGACCATCCTTATTACTGAACTTGTGGCAGCTCGCAGCCTCCCATATAGATCTTCAGAATAAGTTGGGGAAAATTATTTCTAAAGTCAACACGGCTGACTACATAAGATATGCAAAATGAATAATAACATGAATGATGGCATCTTCTAGCAATATGCGGACAAGCCACACAACTAGTTTTCTCAACCACATTGATTGACCCATAAATCTGAGGGAACAACCCTTGAGGTCTCCTTATATCAATAGATATTTTTCTACAGAGTTAACTTTGTATTTGAGAGTACACCCAATCGATTACCTTAAATCATGGTTTAAAGTATCGGCTGATACTGATCCGATACGGCCGATACCGATACGGTATGGCATGTCCCGATCCGATACCAATAGATACGTGATACTGACCGATACCGACATTGGGGGTCTCTTTTCCGGTCAATTCGGCAAAAAAAATTTAAACAAAAAAGACAATTCAACAAGGGTTTAAAGCATAATAAGGTTGTAAAAGCATGTAAAAAAAAGAAAATCAATCTATTGTATGTAAACCAGTCGGTAAGGGTGACTACTATTTCATTTAATTTCAAAACTACTAAGAAATAATACTGAAAATACTTAAAATTAGGCCTAAATGTATAAAATATATGTTTTTAAATGTAAATAATTTATTAATAATTATTTGTTTTCCGATACCAAAAAATCCGATACTCCGATCCGAAACAATCGATACTACCGATATCGCCGATACCAATACTCATAGGAATAGTCCGATACCGATTTCGATACCGATACTGTGAACCTTGCCTTAAATCCCCCTTCCTATGCATATGTGCATGTTTCTTTAATCCTTGTTTACCTTGAGTAATCTTTTGTTCCTCTGCATCTGTGCATGTTTCTTTAATCCTTATTGACCACATTATTCGGGCTATCTTTCAATAATTGAGCATCATATTCTTGACCATTAGAACCTCTTCTAAAGTTATGCAAGTATGAATGTTTGTGGACTTTGATACATATTGGATATATATGTGCAATATTTCCTTGTATGGATCTTGAAAGGAGTTATGTGAGTATAAAACATCATTTGTCCAAACAAAATTCCGTGCAACTAAGCCTCTGCTTTCCTTGAGCGATGGAATGTTTTTGAGTGGGCTTTTGGGTACATGTTTGTTACTTTAGGTCGGTTATCAGTCCCAGCTACAGGTTATACTTACTGCATGTTCCATTATAATTTGAAGAGTTCTTGCCAAAACAACAACAACAACAATTACAAAGCCTTTCTTCCAAAATTTTGGTGTCGGCTGATCCTTTCTTCTATTCAGCTCTATTAAGGGCCATGTCTTATGTAACAGTAATAATACTAAAAAAAGTGCTACATCTTCAATCCATGTTCTTTGCTCTAGTTGTTCCTTTAACTTCTATCTTGTCATTACTAGGTGTATTTTTTTTTTTTGACAGTACTACTAGGTGTATTTGTTACAACTTCATTACACATCCAAACTACCTAAGATGATTTTCTGTCATCTTGTCAACTTGTCCTCAATTAGTGCCACTTCCAAATTCCCATTAATATACTCATTTCTTGCCCTATCTTTTAATGACTACCACCTATCCGTTGGCTTTTCTGAGTTTTCCCATTTCAGCTTCACTAATTTTTTTGGAATGTCAGTTGCTTCTAACTTTTTAGCCATGTTTATTATCTGTCGAACACTGTGGTCCTTAAAGCAGAGCTAGTTTTGTAGCTTTCTTTTAGAATTTTTTTCCAACTTCATGGTATTATGTGATCACAAAGTAAAAGTATTCTTAAAGAACTCCATTTTAACAGTTTTCTTTTAATTCTACACACATCATCATTCTCAATCTCTTCATCACAATGAATAATTGATCCTAAATACCGAAGACTATCACTCCTAGGTATCTCTTGTTCACTTATACGTACTCCCTTATTTCTCCTTGATGGTTGGTTAAAGTCATGCATATGCTCTATATTTGTCGTACCAATTTTAAGACCAAGGTTGTGAAAAACGCTAAGCGCTAGTCGGGTGGGCACCTGCCGCCTAGCGCCTAGCCCTCCTAGATCTAGGCGGTTCGAAAAAATAAAAAGAACCCAAAAAATCTACTAAAAATTGCAAAAAAAAAAAAATCATAAAACCCCGAAACATGCATAGTCGGGCGTCAGGGGGACTAAGCAGGCGCCTAAGTAGACATCAGGCGGGCACCCGTCGCCTAGGCGGCGCGGCTGCCTTTTAGAACAAGTTTAAGACCCTTAGATTTCAAAGCTTCTCTCTACTCTTTTATTTTAGCAACCAACCCTTTTACTACTCTCATCGAGTAACACAATATAATCAACTTAGATCATACACCAAGAAGTTGATCCTTGATGTAAACCAACAAGGATGGTTTGATGTCTCCTCTAACGATTTGCATAGTCGTGGTAACTCCATAATGTATTTCCTTACTAGTGTCTTTTCTTCTTTAAAGTCCATATTATCCCCTAGGTACTCTTCCATAAAAATTTTCTAAGCCAATAAAAAGTTAAATACCATATGTAAATCCCTTTTTTCCCCCAAAATTTTCCAGTATCTTCTTCTTTTAAGTTAATTGCTTCAGTACTAGATCTACCGGACATAAAACCAAATTGAGTCTTTTAAATTCTAGTTTTTTTTTTCATAATATGTGCTCAATACTATCTTCCAAAGTTTCATACTTGGTAGTTAGTACTAGTTTGTATGTCCTTATTTGTATATATGGATGCAATACTACTACTATTCCATTCAACTAACATTTACCTAGTCCCTAGGATTTGATTGAATAAATTAGTAAGACATATGAATCCTTTCTCACCTAAACATTTTGAAACCTCGATATGAATATAATAATCACGTACTGCTTTCTTATTTTTTTATTTTCTTTAGAATTATTAACTTGGAAATCGTAATATAAAGAACTCGACAATAGCAATATGACCTATCCCGATCTAACTTTGTTTCTAAATTGAACTTTTCAAGTTCCTCTCTTTGAGCAACTTGTGAAATAACTCCACCTCTCCTTAATAATAAGGTCTATAAGTTATATTTGTGTGAAGCTAGGATTTTCTCACATTACTTGGATATGATACGCATACAATATATGTCTTCTTGTTCATATTGTATATAAATTTGTCCAAGGTGTGTATGTATCTAAAAAGATGTCCATATTGTTTATATACCTATCTCCATGTTTGTATCCGTGCATCCTAGTAGTAGGCCAATATATTATTCAGTTGCATTATGTGTCCATGTGCCCGGTCCAGGTTGGCTATTGAGTTACGTGACCAACTACTTATAGTTATGTGGTCAACTACTAATTTTGCTTAGGTTGCCACAGGATTCGGTCTACTAATCTTCATTAATTGACTCTTAGAAAGTTGTTCTAGACTTCTAGTTGCTAGGGAGTGTCAATCTATGATTTAATGGCAAAGTCTTCTATAACTTGCTCTAAGGGTGGGTAGGAACAGTGCAAATAGTTTTGGTTCTCTAACACACTAGTCATATATTGTATCACATCTTTGCTTAGGCAACCCGATTGAACCATAGTTTGCAGTATCGTCCGATACCCATACGATAAAGTTGATACCGATAGGTCTGATACGGTTTTGTCATATCCCGATTTGATATCGGCTGTTGTCGATATTGACTGATATTGACATTGGGATCTTTTTCCAGTCAATTCGACAAAAAAAATAATATCAATGCAATGATCACTGATAATATTATAATGAATGGAATCTTGTAAAAGCATGTAAATGAAGAAAACTTATCATCACAGGTAAATCAATCATCAAACTTAGACTATTATCTCATTCAATTTCAAAACTACTAAGAAAGAACAATAAATACTTAAAATTATGCGTAAATGTGTAAATATTTTTTTTAAAAATTTTAATAATTTATTAGTAATTATTTGTTTCTCGATACCAAAATATTCACTCTGATCCAAAATCGCTGATATTGTCGATACCGATACTCATACGAAGGGTTTGGTATCGGTTCCGATACTGATACTTCGAACCTTGCATTGAACGTTGTTCTCGATTTAACGTAAGATAAAAATCCTAGAAAGGTGAAATGGTATACTTTTGTAAGTGGCAGTTTGATGTCAGATTCGGGAGCTATTAGGATCTCTATTGTCATTATCTTATGATACACTTTCTTATGATACACAATATATATCTTATGATGCAATACAACTTACATATGATATGATTCTTTGAACGATACGGAACGGGCACCTAATCTCACAAAGCTTGTGTATCATATGATACAATAAGTATCCCCAATATTGTGTATCATCTGATACGAAAATGAGTAGTTTAACCTAACCTGAACTTAAATGGGTTAAACCCAACTTTAAGTGGTTTAAAAGTTAATATTTGTAATTGCCCGACGCGACAACTTGTCCACCTTAGTACTCATATAACCCTTTACCACCCTTAACTTTTTCATCCTCTTCGAACCAAACTTTTTAGACGAGCTTCGCTCTCGTGTCCCCAACGACGTCTTGTAACATTTTCAACCCTGTTTTCTAGCATATCCGAAGATTTCAACAACTGGTTTTCTGTAAAAGAGAATGTTTCTTCTCTCTTGGATTTCTTGAACCTTTTTTGTGTGTTGTTTTGGGTCTTTTCTAGGGCCTTTACAATCTCTGTTTTCTAGGGGTTTACAAGTTGTACATTGTTTAAAAAAAAATTAAATGTAAAACAGAACATTTTTTGGATGTCAACACTGATTCTTAAGAGTCATGTTGATGTTATAGTTATGAATAAGATTATGTAATATCAATGCTAATTTTTGTTCTTAACTATCACTTTTTATAATGAACTTGTCACTTTGCTGATTCATTTCAAATTTTATCCATATATGTGGGGTTGTATATTAATTTCGTATTAGCTTTTTCCTATAGAACTTGTAACTTACAATGCACAATACTATAATCAAGCAAATAGATGCAGGAATCGATACACGACATATCTCGAGTTGACAACCTAGATTAGGGTTCTCTCTTCCTTTATGTACGGGAAGCTGTCCACTCTCCTGTATCTATTTCTATACAACGATCACCCACCCATTTCAGGTTAGTATTTTAGTAATTCAATCATGCAGTCAGGTGCAACTTCATAAACAACATGGTTGAGCATATTTCTCCATTGATAGGTTTTAGCAGCTTTATTTCAAACCCTTGTAATCAATTCTGTACTTGTAATGATTTGTAGCTTGATGTTCCTTCAAGTTCCCCGATACTTGCCTACAGTGGACCATTTGTCAACTGAGAATAGGGAATGCTAAAATATCATAGAAAATTCTATTTCTTATAGGTCTGAAGAATGTAAAGAATCAAGGTATGGGGCATAGATTGGGCCATTTGTTACCCCCAGAAGCTATGATTATATGTGTGTTCTTTATGGTTCTTGAATGTAGTTTTGGTGTCTTCCAGGCCAATTTTGATGTGCTGATAGCCTGGGTCCAAGTTGGAGGAAATGGTGATCCATGAAGGTCTTCTAGCAGTTGATATATGATGGATATTGGAATTTTCTCGTTCATAATTTCTTTGTTCATTGCTCTATTTGACTCCATGTGCCTTTTGACTTCAAGAGTTAGTGGAGAAACATATAGCTTTGAAAGGTCTGACTACCCCCATCTCCCATTCCTTCACTACTTCTATTTCATTCTTCTGATGAATGGATGAGAATAAGGACTTATATTCCAATGTTTGACTTCTTATTGGATCATTGAACCTAGTAGGTGAAAGCCCTTTAGGTTCCTGAAAATTCCACATACTTATCCAATAGTTTTCGCAAGTCTTGTGCTGCCTCCCTGCTTGAGTGTGTTATAATTCCGTCAGCATTATTGGCATTGTGACACAAGACAAGAAAAATGGGTCATCTAGATGGATTTATGTAATGATGAGCAATGATATCCATTTAAAATAACATATGAGTCAATGGAAGTCACAAATTATAATAGTAGACAACCCTTAAAAGTAACGGTGATTTGCGCTTAAATCAAGAGCAAAGTTAGGTTTTGCCCAAAGATTAAGTCCTCACAATAAAATATAATCCCAATTTGAGCATCATATGACATATCCAACACGTAGAAGTCGTGTCCAAGTTCGGAGGTTCAACTTGGAATCGATGTGTTGTTCCCATCTATTTGAGATGTATTGGTGATTGAGATTATGGATCATGGTATTGATTTATGAATACGAGGGGACAAAGGGAAGAGGGATGTTTGATTTTGCAATAGAATGTGGAAGGCATTGTTTGATTGTCGTAGATTTACACTAGAGGGGGAGGAATTTCGATTCAGGCTGCAAGGGGAAGTGGGATTCTGTTGGCTGCAAGCAGGTGGCAGAGAGAGGGCCAGAAAGTTGGTCGGGTGGCCGGTTGACTGCACAAGGGAAGTGATCCAGTAGGCATGTGTGGCCTGGCTGCAGGATGCAGTAACCACACACACACACACACACATGCACTCACTGACACACCTAGCGAGCCGATCATTTAAACTCGAAATCTTGATGAGCTTGAAATATAGACAAGCTTAAGCTTAAGTTAAGCTTGTTTATGAGCTCATGAGCTTTTTCCCGAACCAAAAGTATAGCTTAGTTATAAGATGGAATTGCAGGGTAAGAAGAAAACTAATCTCGAAAGCTTGATGAGCTTGAAATATAGACAAGCTTAAGCTTAAAGAGCTTGTTTATGAGCTCATGATTTTTTTCCCAAACCAAACTCTAGCTTAGTTATAATATGAAATTGCAGGGTAAGAAGAAAACTAATATAGGATTGGCATCTCACTGTGTAACTATCAGTTAGTTTCTCAGAACATCCCAAATAAAAAGGTCTTCATTACATGTTTATGCCAAAAAAGTATTGGCCATCAAGAAACCAATCCTAATAAAAAAAAAAGAAACAAACTAAAATGTATCCAAATATGTGTCAAATTGACGCGAATGGACCCAATATCAAAATAACTCTTCAATGCGAACTGGTCCTCCATCACATTGCATCTTGTCTGTTCAGCTATGTTGCAGAGATACAAACACAAACATGGATATGAATATGGACATGATATGTGTTCGACGTAACAAAAGGTTGAACGAACTTTTTGTTTTATTGAACGTATAAGGTATCTGTGTACAAAGAAGGAAGTCCTAAACAGGATATTCTAAGTACAGGGAGAAGAGGTTTCTGGGAAAGTGTGACGATGGAGATCGAGCACGGCAGCGGCTCCTTTACTCCGTTGACGATTTGACGACGAATCAACCTTGCTATGGCTCTCTGGCGCCTTTGATGGAACTCTGGGGTCACCGATCAAGAGACTGTCTGGATGAGAAGATCCCTTGAAGATGATTGGTTGGTTCTTTGGTTGATAGGTGGATGAGGGTAGCCGACTCTTCGTGGATGGAGATCGCTGTTCCTTTGAAGATTGTCGATTGTCAATGTTTCCTCTGTCTTTTTCTCCGATCCCTTGGTGGAAGAACTCCTTCTATTTATAGAGAACCGAGCACATATACGATGTGCATTAGGGTTCCTGAGATATGAAAGAATCTGCCGTCATTGTACGGTGCGGACTTCTGCGGCGCTGACACGCGGCGGACATCGAGATTTTCCTCAAACGAGATCTCTGGTGATTATAAACATAACCGAAGGAGGTGACACGTGGCCATTGAATTAAAAAGCGCGCCTAGGCGCAAGGCGCAACGATGCGCAGGAACAACGCCTAGGAACAAGCCAGGCGCACCACCTTAAAAAAGTGCACGCCTAGGCGTAAAGTTACTTTTATATATATATATATATATATATATATATATATATATATATATATATATATATTCCAACCTTCTATATACATGTTATATAGTTTATGGGCTTTATTGGAAAGTATAGAAATTATTGTCATTAATATTATTGTGGGTTTTAGATTGTTTTCTAAATTAGAATGTGCTTCTATATTTAATGGCTTATATATATGTGGTTTGTATATTATATGTATATAGTTTGGGTTATTTATATCTAATGTGCTTTTAGATTATTATATATATATATATATATATATATATATATATATATATATATATATATATATATATATATAAAGAATAATTTTGTGCCTATAATTTGTGATATTTTCAAGGAATTTGGACTTCTATGTAGCTAAATTTTTAAATGTAGATATTTTTTACATATAAAGAAAAAAGTGCGCCTAGCTTTCAAAAGGCGCGCCTTGAGCGTAGCGCCTCAGGCTCCAGGAACCTTTGCGCCTTGGTGCGCCTTTCACCTTTTAAAATTATGCACGTGGCACGTGCCGATTTGCTTGCTCGGATACAGCCGAGTAAATCTTGGAATTTTATCCTAGATTTGGAGTCTAATTGATCCTTATCTAAGATTTAAATCAATCTGATATGATATCAGTCATGATTTAATCCCAATCTTCTCTACAAGAGGCGGTTTAAACAAACCAATTGGGGTGGACCCATGCTTCCTACGCCTCTGGTGAGGACTAAGTGCTGCTGCGCTTCTGTGGCGACGAGTAGACCGTGCTTCTGGAGACGACGGAACCTCTGTGCTTTCAGGCGACGAGTGGACTTGGCTTCGAATGACGACGAGACTTCTGTGCATATAGAGCAACTTACGAAGCTGTGTTTTGGACTACCAGAGTCACTCTGCTGTAGGCGACAAGTAGGTTTGTGCTTCAAGTTGACGAGGTTACTGTGCTTTTGGAGCGACAGGTTGACTTACATTGGTTGCGATGGGAGTTCCCAAGTCTCTTGTAAAGAAGTGACTTAAGCTTCTGATCCGGAGCAGATGACTGCATCGTAGGAATGGAGATGGTGTGAGCATATCACCATCCTGCGCCTCATGCGGACGCAGGTAAGTAGCTGCGCCTCTGACAGTGAAGGCGTTGGCTGCGAAGGGAAGGGTATGACACCCTTGCGCGTCTGAGATTGGCGCAGGCAGATAGCTGCGCCTCTGGAGTGCAGACACTGGCTTCTGAATAAAAGAAGGGGAGGAGGGTCTACCACCATCTTGTTTTTGAGGTTGGCGCAGGGAGGTAGCTGCGCCTCTGGCTTGAAGGCTCTGGCTTCTTTAAGTGCTGAGTTACTGATATACTTCTGAGAGGCTGCGCTCACAAGAATATCAGAACATGCTTCGGTGGAGGTCAATCCTCTAGCGTGTGTATCGAGAAGAAGGAAGGCTGCACTTTAATGAAGACTGCATCCCTTGTAGATCCCTCTAGGCTTCTGTCGAATCTGTACTAGATCCTTTGTA
Source organism: Iris pallida (assembly GCA_029216955.1). Lineage (NCBI taxonomy): Eukaryota > Viridiplantae > Streptophyta > Magnoliopsida > Asparagales > Iridaceae > Iris > Iris pallida. The sequence continues at coordinate 13,196 of JANAVB010038343.1, read as the reverse complement.
GAAGAACATAATTAGTCCCTTATGTATGGTCTTGATGTGTCTGTACTAGACTTTGGTAGACATGATAATGAAGGGACTTCTCTCCATATCTTCAGTTTTGTCTTTTTAGCACTGAGCCTGAGTCTTTTACATTTTCTGCGCTTTGGCGAAGGGATGTCTTCACTGAGATTTTTCATGCTTCTATAAGACCCCCTTCAAAGTGTCCCGAACTTCAGTCAAGCTCGGGATACTTTGAACAGAAGCATGAACACGCGTCAGGGACTGTACGAGCTGGGTGATGGCTGGTGTCACGCCTAGCTCTTAGCATTAATGGTCCTGAGTCATCATTTCAGAGCGTGCGCTCCTGATGGCTTCTTGATATTGGAGCCTCTTGCGTCTTTGCAGGGATCGCGAATCTCTTTAGCAGAGGGGGTTCAGAGTCGTGTTCCTCTGGTCGCTCGCAGTACTGCCATCTGTCATGGAGTGGAGCTTTAGCTTAACTTGTAAGCTTCCTTCTGACTGATGTCTGGCTCGTGCTTGGACCACGCGAACAGCCTACATAAAGGACTGTCCTCCTTCAAGAGAAGACTCAGCTGCTTCAACAATGGCCTTGCTTGTCCGATGTTCAGCTCCTGACGACCCTGGAGTTTGCTTGAGGCGGCTGTCGGTGGCAAATTTTTTTATCCAAAGAAGCTGTAGTCGAACTACCATTGGATCTCGAGACATCCCACGCCCTGGATGTCGTGGGCGTTAACGGCGTCTTGGATCTCTGTTTCCTGGGTTAGGATTGCTTGCCATTCTGACCGAGGAATAGCAAGGCTTGCTGCTGTGGTTGCTCTCGTCGGCCAGCTGGGGAGATAGGAGAGTCCTGTGCTGATCTTCATCCCCGGCTCGGGCCAGTAGCAGCTTCGGACGGTAGCTTCCTTTTGACCAGGAAGTGATTGGCTCTGTCACCGCCTCGCTCGCGCTATTGAGAGCTTGTACCGTAATTTCAGCTTTTTTGTTGCTTCTGTATATGTAACTACGAAGAGTCTGTAATAGGTCTTTGTAGCCACATATTTTTATATGTAGAAGCTTTCTTGTTCCCTTTGCTTTTGTCTCCAGAATAAAGAAGGAATCTTCATAATGGATTTTCCTGACCAGAGGTAATATGGACGTGGTAGGCTTGAGCTTGGCCGGGGTATAGAACAACAATCCAGAGGTAATATGGACGTGAACTGTTTTCTAAACCGTCGGGATAATCATAGAACTGATGCGAGAAGAACGACTACTCAGAGGTAATATGGACATGGTAATCGCGTCTTCCAGACGTAGATGAGCAATCCAGAGGTAATGTGGACGTGAAGTGCTTCATCTACTTGAGAGAATATATAGGAGGGAGGGCGAGAGATCTCCTTACTAGAACTCATGGGCACCCTTTTCAGGGGATGTTGGTGCCTATGCTGGATCTGTCTTCAGACGTAATACTTCTTTAGGAACTTGTCGTTGATGGGCATCATTAGCAAGTCCCCATTAGGCTTAGCTAGCCGATAAGCACCGTTGGAGTATACCGTTTCTATGACGAAAGGAGGAGGAGGACGCCTCCCTTTCAGCTTGACCATCAAGGGAATGGTGGTCGGATGCTCCTGCGCCTTCATGGTCGGCCTTGGGGACCTCCGTGGTAACTTCATTCGTATAGGCTCATGACTATCTCCCATCGTCACTGGAGGCGAAGGTGGAGCTTTGTCCCGAAGCTTAACAACAAGAGGCGCTGACACCTTGGGAGGCTTTCCTTTCAGTCGAACCTTTAAAGGTTCTTCGGCTACTGCTGTGCTTTCTAAAGCTGTCTCTGCCTCGTCGTCAACATCATTGCTGTCGTCATCCCAGGGGACTGACTTGTACAAATCAGCATCTGTACAGTAGGCTTCAAGTCCTCGGAACGGGTCGATATCAGCGAACTCCGTTTTGATAATCTCGTCACTGGCCACATATTTCATACACTGATGTAGGGTGGAAGGACAATCATGTACTCATGGATCCGTGGTCGTCCCAACAACATGTTGTAATTTATGTCTGCATCAATGACATAGCAAGTCACTTCAGTATGAAGGTCGCCGATCTGACATTTCAGGCGAATTTTGCCCAAGGGCTCGCTCTTTCCCGCGTTGAAGCCACTGATTGTTGTGTTCGAGGCTGTCAACCGATGCATCGAAACCCCTAAAGTCTGAAGCAGGCTTCTTGGGATAATGCTCAAAGAGGAACCTGGGTCGATGTGGATGCGATCAACCTTAATAGCACCGACATACCCCGTATAGTACAGGGGACGGTTGTGCCGGTTATTCTTTAGCAACATGTCTTGCTGGGTGAAAGTGATATTGGGAATCACTTCGACTACACTGTGGCAATGTAGGCAAGCTGCGGGATCCACTTTCGGTGGCTGATCCTGGGTGAGGAAGGACTCGGCGTTCTGTAAAGCCTCACTGAGCGCATCTCGGGTCTCTTTAGAGAGGCGGAGGAGCTCGAAAAGTGACAATCTAGCCGGAGTATTAGCCAGCTGCGCTAGAATATCGAAGTTGTAGGGCTTGATAGGCCCGATTGTCGGATCCTTTCTGAGAGATTTGTCGACGCGACCTCCTTCTGTTTCTGCTTGTCCACGGTAGGAGTCCGGGATGGACCCGCCTCTGGTGCCTCAGGGATCTTGGGTGGACCAGCTCCTGATATATCTGGGACAGGGGGAGTATCTGGTGGAGACTCCTCTTGGCTTGGAACCTGGCTCTCCTCTTGCCCTTGCGCTGAGCGGGTGGTCACCAAAGTATCGTCGGTCGACGTCGAGACCATGCGGCATGACTTGCTTTTCTTTCCTTTGGCAGAAAGGGTCGTAGACGTCATCATGTCATGAACCAAGTCAGGATGTATCCACATGACTTCGCCTTGAGGCGTGGAGAACGGGACGAGCCTTTGAGCGTTGTCCCGTGCTGGCGGAAGGTTGACAACCTCCATCGTCGTCTTTGGAATAGGGATGACGCCATCTTGTACCTCTGTGGCTGGAAAACTCCCGAACTGGAGAGTAAACATGTTGGCTGTGACGGTTTTCTCTTCGTAATCCAATGATATGACGCTGGCGTTAATGAGGCGCTGAATTTGCCCCTTCAACACTTAGTAGTCCTGTGTTGAGTGATAGTCGTACTGGTGATAATGGCAATACTTGGGATGGTCCACATTTTCCACTTCATCAGGACGCCTGGGTGGCGGGATGGACAGTTTGCCACTCTTCATAAGCATCTCGAAGAGCTCCAGCGTATCCTCGTCATTGAAGGAGTAAGTCTCCCTCGGCCTCTGCGCTTCTGCAGGCTTGGGGTTCGCATCTGCTGAACCTTTGGAGATGTTGACGGTCATGACTTGCTTGCCCTTTCCGTCTTTGGGGTTGTTGCTATACGAGCGTCTCCCCTTGCCTTCGGGCGCAGTAAAGTGTAACCCCAGGAGCTGCGCGTCCTGAGCTTTCCTTTGTGCGGCATCCGCCTCTGTAATGAAATGCGTCCACTTCGTGCAGGGACCACGGTGCCACAATTTTATAATGGACAACATGTTCTTACGGTAGGAGTCCATAAGCATGGACTTGGGCATGCTGGGTGGTAATCTGAGGGCTGCCTGGCGGAAGCGTTCGATGTATGCACGGACAGGCTCTTTCTCCCTCTGGACAATTTCTATGAGGGTCGACATGGTCATGTCCATGCCGCCTTCGTGGAATCGGTCTACGAACCGAGTCTTCAGGTCTTCAAATGACGAGATGCAGTCGTCCGGAAGACTGCAGAACTACTCATAGGCTAACTCCTGCAGGGCTCCTATGAATATGTTGGACAGGAGGGCGTCTTCCTTTGGTAGGTGCCCCGTTACTGAGGCAAAGTACCTCAAGTATTGTCGGGAAGACCCCTTCCCTTCATAAGGTGTAAGCGTCTGCGGATTGTAATTGGGAGGATAAACGACGTTGTCCCACTCGGCCGGGTATGGCTGCCGGATCCCCATCTTCCGGAGCGTTGCTTGCTTTCCTTTGGCATCATGACGAGCATATACAGCTCCTTGATGGCCTGCTGTATCTCGGCCGGCATTGCGGAGCCTGTAGCCGATGGAGTAGACGAGGATGGTCCTGCCTGGTTGGCAGTAGGCAACCTGCTGGATTCGTCATTGGTTAGCGGATCACGCGCAGGTGTAGAGGCAGCGGGGGCCATGCTACTCTTGAGGTCGGTTATGACCGAAGACAGGGTCTTCATGGTGTCCGTCAGCGTATCTAACTTCGTCTCGAAGACTTCGATACGTCTGAGAGCTTCGTTGTTGTCTTCCTCATTGCCATCAGCTATGAACACAGACCGAGTGTGAGGGTGACTCGAGGAAGCCGTGGATCCTTCACTTTCTGGCTCTGACGCCTGAGGCTCGCTGTCCTGAGGATATACCGTAAGATTGTGATCTTCTTCGGACTCGGTATGGTTGCTACCCCCGGTCTGGTAATTGGCTGCGCCAATGGAGACATCCGTATCGTATTGTGCCTCGTCAGATTGGAACACAGGGTTGTTGTGCATGGTAGGAGGCTGGCTACCCCCAGTTTTTGACAAGGCACCCAATGCAGATTTGGAACGAGTGCCTTGGAACACACCTGCATCGGGTACCTTAGCATTGCTGTTCTCTGACCTCCTCTTCGGTTTAGCAACCGATATGGGAGAATTTTGGGAAGGCGCCTTGAAAGCTCTGGAACCCTGTGCCGCGTAGCATGTGGCGATGCGGGGCTCGTCTTCTCTATGGCTCATCGACCCCCTGTTAGGCATCTGACATGGAGTCGGCGTGGAATAGAGGCTCTGGAAGACGGAGTGCCTGCTCGACGATGGCGCAGCCGTATGCTGACAACGGCAGTTGATGGTAAGCTGGGTACAAGGGTGCCTTGATTTAGGCACGTCTTGTGCCATAGATTCTTATTCTGCTTGGGAGAGGGTCGGCTCTCCTGTCGTAGCACTCCCATTGTATATGCAGGGAAGCTGCATGTAAGCACGGTCAGAGCGGGTCTGGCGAGAAAGCCTCCTGTCGCTCCTGCGGGAACGCTGCTCGCGTGGCTCCCTCTCCATGGGACGTACCCTCTGGCTTGGCTTACGCACAGGAGTACCCCAGTGGGAGGGAGATTCGACTGGTTGAGGCATCGGAGCGCAGGAGCTAGTCTTGTATAGCTTTCCGTCGGCTGCGCGTGTTACTGTCAATACGGACCTCTGGTCTGCCGATGGTGTCGCACGCTTGTTGTACGAAGCGCGAGCTACCTGGGATCTCTTCCTACTACCCCAGCGGGTGAGTAGTACTCAGAGTTCGCCGAAGGTTTACCTGAAGGGAAAGCGATTCTGTCGAAGACAGATCTCCTTGCCGGCAATACTCCCTTCGTGAGGGGTTGGATCGGTGTGCGCTTCCTTTGGCATCGTTCCTTCGTCAGATCAACCATGGAACCACCATCTTCTTCGCTATGCTTTCCCGGGACGGGAATTGGGCGAGGGGATAAGGCTGTAGCAGCCGGGATCTTCTATGTGGCCTTGACGTCGAGGGGGTCCTGAGACGCAGTTCCTGCCATCGTGCTGCTGGCTGCAGCCGCCTTAGACCTCCAGACACGTCGAGTCTTCTTCGGTTGTACGAACCGCTTCGAAGTCTTCGACTTTTCATCAGAGAGGAGATCTTCAAAAGCCTGCTGGTCGAATCTTACGACTAGCATGTCTTGAGAAGCTCCCAGCAAGTTGTCATCAGATTGCGTCACCGCCTTCTCGTTGGAGGAGAAGGTAGTCCCCTGCAGAGTCGTCATTTTGTTCGACGTAACAAAAGGTTGAAAGAACTTTTTGCTTTATTGAATGTATAAGGTATCTGTGTACAAAGAAGGAAGTCCTAAACAGGATATTCTAAGTACAGGGAGAAGTAGTTTTTGGGAAAGTGTGACGATGGAGATCGAGCACTGCAGTGGCTCCTTTACTCCGTTGACGATCTGACGACGAATCAACCTTGCTATGGCTCTCTGGCGCCTTTGATGGGACTCTGGGGTCATCGATCAAGAGGCTGTCTGGATGAGAAGATCCCTTGAAGATGGTTGGTTGGTTGGTTCTTTGGTTGATAGGTGGATGAGGGTGGCCGACTCTTCGTGGATGGAGATCGTTGCTCCTTTGAAGATTGTCGATTGTCAATGTTCCCTCTATCTTTTTCTCCGATCTCTTGGTGGAAGAAGAACTCCTTCTATTTATAGAGAACCGAGCACATATACGATCTGCATTAGGGTTCATGAGATATGAAAGAATCTGTCGTCATTGCACGGTGCGGACTTCTGCGGCGCTGACACGTGGCGGACATCGAGATAACCCTCAAACGAGATCTCTGGTGGTTATAAACATAACCGAAGGAGGTGACACGTGGCGCGTGCCGATTTGCTTGCTCGGATACAGCCGAGTAAATATTGGAATTTCATCCTATATTTGGAGTCTAATTGATCCTTATCTAAGATTTAAATCAATTTAATATGATATCAATCATGATTTAATCCCAATCTTCTCTGCAAGAGGCGATTTAAACAAACCAATTGGGATGGACCCATGCTTCCTGCGCCTCTGGTGAGGACTAAGTGCTGCTACGCTTCTGTGGCGACGAGTAGACTGTGCTTCTGGAGACGACCGAACTTCTGTGCTTTCAGGCGACGAGTGGACTTGGCTTCGAATGACGACGAGACTTCTGTGCGTATAGAGCAACTTAAGAAGCTGTGTTTTGGACTACCAGAGTCACTCTGCTGTAGGCGACAAGTAGGTTTGTGCTTCGGGTTGACGAGGTTACTATGCTTTTGGAGCGACAGGTTGACTTACATTGGTTGCGATGGGAGTTCCCAAGTCTCTTGTAAAGAAGTGACTTAAGCTTCTGATCCGGAGCAGATGACTGCGTCGTAGGAATGGAGATGGTGGGAGCATATCACCATCCTGCGCCTCATGCGGACGCAGGTAAGTAGCTGCGCCTCTGACAGTGAAGGCGTTGGCTGCGAACGGAAGGGTATGACACCATTGCGCGTCTGAGATTGGCGCAGGCAGATAGCTGCGCCTCTGGAGTGCAGACACTGGCTTCTGAATAAAAGAAGGGGAGGAGGGTCTACCATCATCTTATTTCTGAGGTTGGCGCAGGGAGGTAGCTGCGCCTCTGGCTTGAAGGCTCTGGCTTCTTTAAGTGCTGAGTTACTGATATACTTCTGAGAGGCTGCGCCCACAAGAATATCAGAACATGCTTCGGTGGAGGTCAATCCTCTAGCGTGTGTATCGAGAAGAAGGAAGGCTGCGCTTTAATGAAGACTGCATCCCTTGTAGATCCCTCTAGGCTTCTGTCGAATCTGTACTAGATCCTTTGTAGAAGAACATAATTTGTCCCTTATGTATGGTCTTGATGTGTCTGTACTAAAATTTGATAGACATGACAATGAAGGGACTTCTCTCCATATCTTTTGTTTTGTCTTTTTAGCACTGAGCCCGAGTCTTTTACATCTTCTGCGCTTTGACGAAGAGATGTCTTCAGCTGAGATTTTTCATGCTTCTACAATATGGTTGCAGGATAAGTCGGAATTTTCAAGCAGGTTCATGTGTAGCCCCTATGTTTGCACGAATATGAACACAGTTGTTGGTACAGACTCCATTTTCCGGTGTCCGTGCCACAGATGTTGTTTCTTTGGTAGGATTTAGGATCTGCCATACTCATCCTTTGGTCCCTCAAACTCTGACCTTTACCATGTCGTACTGGCTATTACAAAGTATAGGATGCCTTGTCTGTTAAGGCTTCTTTGTTCCAGTTTCCACTTTAAACTGCATAGTTGGCTCTATGAAGTCCCAAAGGATTGGTCTAAGGTTTCAACCAAGTGATTCCTAGCACCTGGTGATAGCTTCCCAAAAGAAGAATAACAAATCATCTTAAACCTCTGACATTCAAATAACACTCCGACCCTTGTTTTATATCCATTATCAGCCATCAATTCAAATTTATAATTAGTAATGCTCAATTTTGTTTAACACAAACGAAGAAAGAAGAAACACCTAATCAAGCACTCAAATATCTCATACTATGACAGAAAAAAGAATGTGTATATGAAGGTGGTAACTATATTCATAAACCCTACGTCAACAAACGAATTAATTGAGTAATAGGTAGTTCAGAGAGCTAATTCAACAGTTAACAATGATTAGATAGGAAGCACGATCCGACAATATGGGCCCTATCATGTCGAACACCTATTGGACACTCTACGGACACTCCATAGTACACTAGGACGCCAAATTAGGTTTTGTGTCCATCTCGTCGTGTCGTATCACATCTTATCAGTGTCTGTGCAACATAGGTTTGTAGTTTGCCTTGTACCAGCAGATTTTGGTTAACCTGGTTCTTTGGTTTCGGTACGACATATATGTATACTTGTAAATATCTAACGACTTTGATGGATTTACATATTTGACAGACATATCTGTGAAGTCTAGAATTCGTGCTTATCGTCTTTTTGTCTACATACAAAACTTTTGTTATCGGAATACTGCATTAGTTTCACTATTTAGTTATAGCAGTGATTTATTGTTTGTATCTTGTTAATAATTTTATTTGATTGATTACTACACTGCTACTGGACTTGTTTTAGGTGTTTCTTTTTCACATTCAGATTTGCAAAATCCAAGTCTAGAATTTCTCTGTTTTTTGGTTCATGCATACCCATTTGCTCTTGAACATTCTAAAGAAAGCCCGATCAACTTTTCAGCTGCATTTGGAGCTGTCTTGCATGTGATGTCAACTTCCCTTCTTGGCATAACTGCAATTACCATGGCTAATACAATTGCTGGTGAGGAAACAGTGCATAGACTGGCTTCCCTACTGCTCGTCGTTCTTGGAGGAAGTTATATACTGTTGTTTGCATTTGGAAAGGGTGGCCATAGCCACTCCCACGGTAATCCCATGGAGAAGATGGCTGTGGCAGGGCTTGTTCTTGTACCAGCACTCTCTCCTTGTGCAACAACACTTCCCGTGTTCCTTGCAGTTGGAAACTCATCCTCTATGATGGTGCTTGCTATTATTGTTCTGCTATTCAGGTATTCCGTTCTTACATTCCATTTGATGTTTTAAATTGCAATAGTTACAGTTCTTCTGGTGAATTGCAACTTATTTTGAAAAGAGTCAAATGAAGAAAGTAATGGGCAAAGCAAGTTTTATTTATCTGAATTAGGATTTGAGTTATAAAAATCGTGCACTCTTGTATATCAAATTTTGTCTATCCTGGCCTGCCAAAACAGTAGCTGTGTCAGCATCAATTTTTAAAAAAATTGTGGTTTAGGACGTGGAGAATTGTTATACTTTTAATTTACTAGATTGGGGCTAGGTAGATTGGCTACTTGATTGAGTTGAGACGTATCTCAAGGCCCAGGAATTCATGTCTATAGGTTGTAGACAACTCTTTGTACTGTTTGGATTAGAATTGGGTAAGACCTATTAAATGTTGAGGCTAGGTAGCTCTTTGTACTGTTTGGATTATAATTGGGTACCTTAGGTTTGGGACTGAATTTTCATACTGTCTCTATAGAGAATTGTTAAAATTTGAATAATATTGATGTTAGGTAGCTCTGGAACCTGTTTGGGGTTAGAAACTTATAACTGGGTACCCCTTAGGTATTGTTTGGGAAGAGGGGAAAATGGGAGGAAGGAAAATGTTGAGGGGAAAATGGGAGCAAAACTAAAAGTAGTGGTGTTTGGGAAGGGGGAGAGAAATTTCAGAGGAAAATTCATATGGGTCCACTCAAAAATTTTCCTCCCAAAGGTGGGAGGAAAATTGAGAGAGTTGAGAAAATAAGAAATTACCCAACTACCCTTTATGAAAGTATTAATTATGATTTGAAAAAAATCAAGGACTAAATGGTAATTATATCTTTCTCCACGAACAAACAAAACATTATTTTTAAAATTTTCCTTCCCCTACTTTTTAGTTATCCAAACAAGTCAAGAAAAAAAAAACTTTACCTTCATTTTACTCTCCATTTTCCTTCCCCTCAAATTTTCCTTCCCATCCTCAAAAAAGTTCCCAAACACTGTTAGTTTCAGGGCTGGTTTTCGATAGGTTGTGTTCCACTTTATGTTGCACAAACACAGATAGTACACGTCACGGTAAGGACAAGGCGACATAGACACAACATCTATTTTGGTGTGTCCTAGTCTATGTTGGAGTGTCCAGGTTGTGTCAGATATGTGTTGTATACATGTCCGACATGACACAACCCACATTTTTGGAGTTCCGTTCTTCAGCCTTCAGGTTTCACTATTTCTATAGAGAACTGCTTAAATTTAACAATAGGATGAGGCTAGTTAGCTTCAGCTACCTAATTGGGTTAGAACTTAGAATTGATCTATAGAACCCTAGGAGGGGGGTGAATATAGAAATAAAAAATAACTTAAGCACAAGAAGCAATATTCGTCAAATAAAAAGATAGAGTAAGAAGATCAAACACAAGATGTATCCTGGTATCCTCGCTTGAGGCAATCCAGTCCCGGAACTCTCTTCGGCTTAAATTCACTATTTAATAAAATAGTACACACGAGTTTGGATCCTAAGAACTCGCCAACTTCAACACGAGTTTGGATCCGAAGAACTCGCCAACTTCAACACACGAGTTTTCTTACGAAGGCTCGCCAACTTCAAAGAAATGAGAAAAGAACTTGTTGATCTTCTAACACTTGAAGATCGAAAATTACAACTCTTAAATACTCTAGCACTTTGGGAGAGGATGACAATTAAAAGCTTGGTAGAATATTAATGGTGGAGCTCTTGGTTGTTTGGAAAATTTATGGCAAAAGTTGGTGAAAGCTTCAAGAGAGAGAAGGCTTTCATTTATAGAGAAACCAAGAGTAGGTAGCATTTAATGCTCCTGGATACAGGCTGACCGGCATACCGTCGGTATGGACCGGCATACCGTCGGTATACCGGTCGAACAGTAACTATCACGACCCGCTCCCGAATAATCGGATACGAGTCGGACACGCCCAGCCTTCGTCGATGGACACGACGAAGTAAGCTGTACAATACTAAAAAAAACTTCAAGTCACAATGTAATGTAAACAACACAGCTTTTATAACGTCCCCAAACATGATCACCAATATCCATCAAATCTTTTAAATACAAAATCAGCCGGAGACAAATCCGGTCAAATGAAATAATATACAATAATGAATATCCAAGATACAATCTCCAGAAATAAACTAAAATGAAAAGCTGCAATATCCTGATGCAATCACAAGCTCCATGTAATCTCCCACTCACCTGCAACGTATCCTGTCGAAAAAAGAGCAAAGTACAACCCTGACCAGACAATATACAATGTAATCTGTAGTACAGAATACAAGGTGAAACCAGAATACCAGAATACTAGAACATGAAATGAAACTGCGGTACCAGAGATGAAATGTAAAAACTGCAGGCAATGGACGACAATCAATATGCTAGACAATGAACACGGCTATCAATGTACGAGGCAATGAATCACGACAATCAATATGCAATTGTGACAATTTTGAAATATTAAAACTAATGTGTGACCGACTTGGGAACAATCAATCAATGAGTCAATGAGTCAATCAATTCTACAGGGTACGGCTTCATCGTACGTGAATTATACGATTAGGCTATCCACAATTACCTATGTTGGATGTGGTCACACAAAAGCTAATATTTCTCCCAATTTCCGCAATAAACAATGACTCACAAGCAATGAACAAGGTACAAGGCAATCGTGTGTATCTCGTGTCCGATATGAGAACATGGCACATGAATGTAAGACAGAAAACAAGGTACAAGTCGAGTCAGTGTACTTGCCTCGGTTTGGTTGAACGAGAATAGTACTGCATGGTTGTAATGAATCACCTGGTAATATTTTGTACAATGATCAGGGTTTTGAATTAACTACAATAACTATCTAATATCTTTCTAACCGATATCTAACTATTTACTATGAAAATAGTTTAATAACCTTTAAAATAGTTTTAGTCACAAAATACTTTTATAAGAAATTATTAATTTGTCAATTGGTAATAAAGGAAAACATTTAATAGTATTCAATATTAACTAATAATAATTATATATACAATATACATTTAAAGATCTTAATTTATTTTTTTAGAAGCTTTTTATATTAACAAAGTAATATTAGTTACATAAAATCCTTTTTGAAATAATTTGCAAAATAATAATAATCACTAATATGAATTTATACATTTATATGTTTACAAGATATTTATTTAGTTTATAGAGAATATTTGCTAGATTTTTATATCACAAAACATTTATACTAGTAAAAACATTTAAAATAATATTACAATTTAAATAGGAAGACACAACAATAGGCAATTAATATGGATATTACCAAACCAGCCCAAGTCCATCCTAGCTACAAACCTTAATCCCAACAATTTAATTTACAAACTAAAACTAAAAGTCCAGCCCACAGAACTCAGCCCAGCCCAGCAATCAGCCCGCACCCTTAGCCCACAGACCCTTCTGTTAACTTCTACTACTTAAATCAATAAAATTTAAACTCTTTTAAAAAGAACTAAGCCCGATTCCAATTCAGCCCACACTCTGCTCAAACCCAGACCCATTGGAACACATCACAATTTAATTAATCCTGACCATAGGCTTCCGGCCTGGCTCATTTCCTTGAGCCCAACTCAACTCCTGACTAAAACCCGGTCCAGTTTATTATAACCGGTCCACCTTACTGCTAAATTTAAACCTTAATTCTTTCAATTTAAATACTAGCCCATTCCCTTGGCCCAGAAACCCGACCCACAGTCTTTCACAGACCCGGCCCAATCTATCAAATATAATCCCATTCTTCTTTCTCTCTCTTCACATTTCACTTAACCCTCTCAAACCGACAGAAAACTCTGGACTCTTCTCATCCCTTCGTCTCCGTCTTCTTCCTCTGGCCGGAAAACCAAAACCCTAAAAAAACTTCCATGGCCGAAGCCCTAGCCATGCTCCTCTTCAACCCTGTCTCAGCAACGAGCAAACCCCTTCCCCACTTCGTCTCCTAGCCAAGAAACCCTAGCCCAGCTCTTGCTTCTTCCTTAACCGACCACAAAACCCTAGGTGAAACCCTAATTTCTTCCACAGCCTAACTTCCATGGCCGCATAGGTTTGAAACCCTAAGCCAACTTCCCTCTAGCTCATCTGAAC
>JANAVB010038342.1:0-32070 GCA_029216955.1 Iris pallida | reverse complement strand
CGCCTCGTGCAGTTGTCACCATGCACGGAGAGCTCTCCTCCATGATCCCGACGACTCCCAGATGCGGCATTGGGACTGCCTTTGCCGAAGTGAGGAAGTCCATCCCAAGGATCATGTCAAAGTCCAGTGGTGCGGCCGTGAGACTGGTGACACCCGTCCAGTCTCCCACTTGGATCTTCACTCCTTTGGCCACCCCCTGTACAGGGCGCGCCTCAGAGTTGACTGCCTTTATCGTGCTTGAGTCTTTTTCCAGCGCCAAACCCAAGCGTCGGACCTCCGCGTCCGAGATAAAGTTGTGGGTTGCCCCGTGTCGACCATCGCCCTGGTGTTGTGGCCGTTGATCTTCACGTCCACGTACATCAGCTCTCGATTCGGGGTCTTGGACACTACGCCTTGCTTCAAAGCATTCAGCAGGCGCAGGGCACCCATGTGAGCCCCTTCTTAGGCTCCATGTCCTCGGCCTCCTCGCCTTGGACTGCGTTCACCCTCTTGCCCTTGTTCGGACAGTCTCGTGCGAGATGATTTCCACGCCACATAGCACTCGATCTTCCGCTCCGTCGAAGGCTTTGCTTGCGGCTTGTCCTTCGGCGGTGGGCCTCCCTTTCCGTTGTTCTTCTTCGCTCCCCCACCATTGAACTTGGTGGTGGTCTTTTCCTTGGGCTTTGGGGCATCGCTCCGTCGATACTCCATCAGCTTCTCGGCTGCCGCAACAGCCGTGTTCAGATCTGACACATCTTGCCTCTGCAATTCTTGTGCCGCCCATGGTTGTAGACCCTCTAGGAACGCGAACAGGCGATCCTCTTTGCCCATACTGGAAATGGTGAGCATCAGGCGGGTGAACTCCGCCACATACTCCTTGATCGACCCGGTGTGCTTGAGTTGACGCAAACTCCGTCTTGCGACATACTCCACGTTCTTCGGGTAGAACTGAGACTTGATCTCCTTCTTGAGATCCTCCCAAGTCTCGATCTTGCAGAGTCCCTTTTCTATATCAATGCACCTGCGTCGCCACCACAGCGTAGCATCATCAGAAAAATATAGGGACGCTGTGTTTACCTTGTCGGTCTCATCCTCGATGCGGACCGCCTTCAGGTAACGCTCGACGTTCCAGATGAAGTTGTCCACCTCCTTCGCGTCCCGTATGCCATTGAAGGATTTTGGTTCTGGATACTTCACCCTCTGCGTCGACTCCCTCCTCGGAGTCGGACCACCAGCAATGGCCCTCTCGAGGACCTCCGCCTTGGTTTGTAGCTCTTTGCGTAGTTCAGCAATCTCCGCCTTCGTGGCCTTTCGTTCCTCCTCGAACTCAGCCTGCATCTCGCGGAGATGCTCTCGGAACTCCGACATAGCCGTGGCGACATCCGCCTCCAAACCTTGGGCAAATTCCTCTTGAGCCGCTTGGTTCTGCTCCACTTGATACTCGACGCCCGTCACGCCTTTCTCCAGCATCTCAACACGGTCCGCCAACTCGCCAAGAGCCCGTTCCAGCAACGGTTCCTTGCTCTTGCCCTTCTTCGAGGTCTTCGCCTTCTCCTTAGGCGATGAGGGTTGTGCGGGCTCGTCGTTGATGATGGCTTCGGTCGAAGACATGATGGCGATCGAACCTGGCTCTGATACCACTTGTCACGGACTTAGTGTTTTTGCTAGCACTTCGTCCCGTGCGGCGCACTGTCTTTCTCCTCAAAGACTCGTGCAAGCCTTCCTGTCCCGACTTAGCTAGATCGCTAAGAAAACTAGAATAGTGGAGCAAAGATGGGACTAGTAAGAATCTCTTTATTGACTTGGAGAATGCTTACAATTCTAGGTGGTGAGGAACAAATGAGAGCCTCCCCCTTTTATAAGTGCTCATAGAGCAATACAAGGAAAGTCCTGGAAGGAATATTCCAAGGATTATTACAATCTACCATAACTGGAATGGCATATTCCAGGTTTATTCCCTAGCAACATAAAAGGAAACTTCAAGGGCCTTCCAGAAGCTTCTTGGGCCTCCTAGAACGATCTTGGGCCTCCCGGAGAGATCCACAGTCTTCTAGAGCCTTCCGCCATCTTCTAGAATGTTCTGGAAGCTTCCCGCATAACCTTAGTCCGCAAAAAGGTTATGCAACAGGGCCTCGGGGGGGTGCAACATTTGGGGCGTTACAGAACGCACACGTATTCTCATTTGAGATGTATAAACTAGTATAGGTCCCCACGGGTCCCCACTATTAAAAAAAAAATTCTACTTTTATTCCACTTATTAATACGAATTTGTACTTATATTCCACTTTTAATTTTATAGACTTATATTCCATTTTTTATCACAAAAAATATTTTTCGTGGCAAAATAAATAGTTTTCGTGACAAAATGAATATTAAATGGGATGTAAGTCTAATAAAATTAAAAAGTGAGATATGAGTACAAATTTTATTAATAAGGGGGATGAATGCTAAATGTCTCCCTTTTTTATATGGAACATTTAAAATTTTAAGTTGTACCCCCATTTTTTAAACGAAAATTTGACTATTTCACATGGAATAGGGATATATGCTAAAATAAAATTTAAAGTGGGGTATATGTTATTTTATACATTTTGAATGTGGGTATTTGCTAAAATATCTCAAACAAAAACAATCAAAATAATAAGTTTGGTCACGTCGAAAATGTAGTTGAGCTCTAGTGATACTGATTAGATAGTTGTACCGGTGCAGGGTGCACAAGGGATTTGAAGCAGGTCATATATGGTATTTTCAGATCTGGATTTTTTTGAGATCCTTAGACGGTAATAAAAATTGGATCATTATATAGGTTTTGAGATTTTTTTAATACTAAAAATATTGAATTGGATAATATTATTAATATTCAAACAACATAATTTTAACAATAAAAAACATATAAAATATTCAAGATATCAAAAAAAAAAAAACTAATGTTAATGACTAAGAGATGGGAGAGATGTAAAGATTAATTATGAAGTGGCTTAACTCTTCGAGGGATTTTCATAGACATTTATTTATAGTAGTCTGATGACTTAACAACTAGATACAATAGTATCCTTACAATATAATAAAGACATAAGGACAGTTAGTTGCAACTAACTACACACGAGTGTGTAGGGGTGTAAACGGGCCGGACGGACACGGACAGTCCACTGTCCGTGTTCGGTCCGAAAATAAAAATGAGTTCGGACAGACGGACACGGACAGTCCACTGTTCGAGTTCGGACCGGACGGACACGGACAACCACTGTTTGTTAATTCAATCGGACGGTCCGCGGACAAATGAAATATATTATCAAAAGCTATTATTTTATCAAGATACCTTGATAGTTGGTACAAAAAATCAAGTTGAAAGAAAATACAATTGAAGGTTATAGAACACAACAAACAATAGTAAAAGGTTAACAAAAATGAAGACCAAACAACAAAAAATTAATCCAAAACCAAAATAATATGACATAATTGATGCAAAACCAAAATAAGTCTCCACTATCGGACGGTTCGCGGACAAATTCGGACCGGACATGGATATGACCGTGTCCGGGTCCGATTTTTAAACGGACCAAAAAAAATGTCCAAGTTCTGTTCGTTAATCAATCGGACGGTCCGCGGTCGAACCATTTATCGAGCCGGACACGTACGGACAACGGACTACTTTGTCCATTTTACACCCTACGAGTGTGTACAACTCAATAATTAATCTATATTAATCTTCAAGAATGTTCAACATTAGCCTTTAGAAATTATCAAATCAGTTTTCAGAGATGATCAACATCAGTCATGTAACATGACTTTATGGGGATATACAGATGTAGATGGACTTCACCAAAATATTGATTCGAGAAATCTAGTGGAAAAAATTGTAAACGAAGTAAAAGAGTGAGTCAATGTCGATATGTATTCAAGATATGGAAGTATCTAGAGGTATGACCAATCCGATGTGGATACCTCGTTAAAACCTTCTTAAGCTGCCACAAATCCAATAAAAAATGCTCATAAGTTAGAAAAAATAATACATTAAGGTCAAATGAGTATGCTACTAGATACTTCTTTTGATTTTGATATTTTCTCAAACTACGAGAGTTGCAATTCAGATAGCCTCCGTAATTCGATGCATTAACGATCTTTTAAAAAGTGCAGTGTGGTAGGGACTTTGTGAAAATGTCAGTCAAGTTATCCTGGGATCAAATCTGCTTGGCTTCAATTTTGTTCTTGTTATTATTGTTGATACGATAAGAAAAAATTTGGTACGATTTGCTTGGTATTGCTTCTTTGATGTTGTCCCTCTTCATATGGTCAATGCATGCGACGTTATTTCATATATCGTTGTTGGACGTCACTAATAGAAGAGAGTCAGCTCGTATTTTGGATATGCTCAATGATGGCTCACAACCATATGCACTCCACGGTGGCATCATGAAAGACAATGAGCTCAGTATGATTTTAAAAAGTAGCAACCATGCTCTGTTTTGTAGACTTCCAAGATATAGATGTGTCCCAAATGGTAAAAACATAACCACTTTGGAATCTCACCTTGTGTGATTAGATAAATAACTGGCATGGGTACAATCGACATGACGAACATCATTACGGGTATTAATTGGTTTTGATGCATTCTAAGATGCATATGGATAGAATAAGTCCGTGTCTGTAGTACCCCTAAGATAATGGAAGATGTTTTTTATGCCATTCAAGTTGCGATGCGTTGGCGCAATACTAAATCTAGCAAAGAGATATTCACAACAAATGAGATATTCGATCTCGTGCATTGAGTTAAGTAATAATGCAACTATTGCACTTAGATATTGAACTTTTGTTAGCGTCTAATATATGTTTTTATTTTATTGTGGTTAATCAATTAAGTCTATAAGTATTACAACATCACTAATGATCCTACAATCACTCTAGTGTTTATACTTAAACTTAGTATAGTCCTAATAGGCACTAATGATATCATAATTGTTATAATGTGTATTGATTCGTTCGTCTAACATGTATTTGCAGAAAAAGTAATAAGCAAGATCAAACATGGACATATATGATATAAAAATCATGATGGACCAAAGACACTGCTTGCCTATAAGATTTATCTGGACCGTCCACGATATCTCTAGGTCTACATACACGACGATTTCTCTGAACCGTCCATGATATCTCTAAGGTATCATACTAGACGGAGATTTTCCGATTCTTCAATATAGAATTTGTGCACTCGTCTCTTTCAGGATGCTTCTATAATATGGATTCATGGAATAATCTCATGAGTTAGACAGTTTGAGATAACACATGATTCATAGGTGCCAAGCTCATCCTCATCCGGGAGAGGGAATCCATTGAACCGATGGAAGATGATTAGCTTGCCGTCGAGTATATCGTGCCACATTTCGTGTGTGGCACATTGTCCTTCACGGGTAGCACCACACGTCGTCCTTCAGGGATAACATTTACTTAATGTTTCGCTATGTGCGATACATTGTGCTGACTTGTTGGCTCAAAATGTCTAGTTAGTCTTGGATTCATACAGAGAAATCAATCAAAGATCTATGTGATGGGTGTAATACCACGCTCCGAGCCAACACTTTCGGGCTACCACTACTAACAGGTTTATATATCCTTATACCTTATTATACTTCTACTTTTACAAATCTTCATGTGTACTTACTGAACAAAACTACTTTCAGCCAGCCATATGTTCTTGCACACTACGTCAAAATGGACGATTTGCGACAGTTATAGTTGTCCGACAACGACGGATTAAAACTGTGGTTATAGTTTTGACGGACTAAAACAGTCATTTAACACCAATTCTATAAATATATTTGTATTTGACTAATAGAAACTGTCGTTTAACATTGGAATTAATTGGCAGATCCCTAATTTTTCCAACCGCGCGCGAAACCTCCCTCCAAAACCTGAAGGCTTTCTTAAAACTATTTCCTCTCCCACTTTTCATCTATTTCTTCCCCTCCCAAAATTTCTTCCCTCCCAGATTGAAGGCCGGAACCGCACCGCCGCAGGAATCGGTCTAGAACTGCCACACCGCTGCAGGAATCGGGCTGGAACCGGTAATCCTCCAAACTTTTTCTTATATTTGATTTTTTCAAAACTCTTTTCTCTCCACTTTTCAGCTATTCCTTTTTCCTCTCAAAATCTCTCATCCGCGCAATGGACCGAGATCAGGTGACTTGTCGGAGGAAATCGAGGGTTGTTTATTTTTAGGGTTTGTTTTTGGGTTTAAAATTTCTTCTCATCCGTTAGAAACCCCGTCCCGCGCAATGGACCGAGATGAGGGTCCGATTTTCGGAGGAAATCGAGGGAGCAACGGATCAGAAGAAAGATTTGATCTTGTTTATTTTTTAGGGTTTGTTTTCTCTCGGGTTTATTTTTTAGTATTTGTTCTTGTTTATTTTCTAGGGTCCAGACTTGAAATTATTCACCATTTTCTAGGACTTGTTTATTTTTTTTTTTTTTTTTTCTATCAACTCTGAAATTATTCACCATTTTATAGGTCAGCGGTGGAAGAAAGGACTTCTGAAGCTAGGGTTTATTGATCTCTACCTAAGAACTTCCAATCTATCAAGCAATTATTTCGAGGTACAAGTCTAATTACATAAATCTTAACCGTGGATGTTGTAATTGGTGCCCAAACTTGAATAATAACCATTAAAATTCAGCCACATTTGTTTTTATTAGTTCATCGCAATTTATTTATAAGTAGTTTTCATGAATTTGTTTTCATGCAAGAGGTGAAATCAAGATGTGAGTTGTCTGATTTCTGCAGAATCCATTGAGACTGAGAACTGACAACTGATTTATTCATCGCAATTTATTCAGTGGTCACATTTGATTTCATGAAGTATTTATTCGGTAATTCTCAAATGACAACTGACAACTATTATCAACATAATGTATGTCCGATGCGCTGAAGTGATAAATCGATGTGTACTGAACCCATAAAACATATTATGATAAGCAAAACATTCAGAATCCGTAACTCTTAATACATCGTATAAATAGGGTTCACTATTGCATCGACATATTGGCAAATCCTGACTCAAACATCGACATATATGTGGTTAACCAGTTGTAATGGAGTAATACTAATTCAGATTTGTTTTTTTCTCTTGTTTTCCCCTAAAGTTTAGAATTTTCCATTTGTATACAGTTTGTAGGAGCAAACAATCTTTAGGAGCTGCTGCTCTCCATTGTTAACCCATGGAACATCATAGAATTTGTAAATTCAATTGCCAATGCATTAAATATGCCCACTAATGAGGGAAAAGCAGTTTAGACATAACTATGCTCATGTGACAACACATACAGCACAAGATTGGACAGAATTTTTTTACTTCCATACCTCAATGTAGTTTTGTTGCAAGGATGTTAAACTATTACTGCATATTTGTTGGAAAACATACTCTATGCTGCATGTCTACAGCTGCTTCTCACTTCCTGATTACAAATACTGTAAGAACACTCAATGCTCCATGGACTTTTGAGGCTTGTAAGGCAACAACATACTGTTATGTTTAACTTTATTGTTAACTAGAAATATTTGCAACCCCTACAAAAGGATACATAGAAAAGTTTTTGTACAAAATTTATAATCCAAGAAGTTTCTTCACAGAACATGACATGGCACTTAGGCTTTTAGTCTTCTATGACCCGCAATAGTCAGTATTCAACAACCATTATCCTGTAATATATTTTAGGCAACTTTACTCGCATGAAAAATCTTATCACTCACTAAGGTATCGGTAAGAATCGGTATCAGACCATTCCTAGCTATGAGTATCGGGATCGGCGGTATCGGGAGTATCGGAGGTTTCAGATCGGAGTATCGAATTTTTTGGTATCAGAAAACTCTGATATTTTTTGCACATTACTTTTTTTTGTTTCTCTTTTTTACTTTTTTTTACTTGGTTTCAGATCGGAGTATCGCAATAGTCAGTATTCAACAACCATTACTTTTTTTTTGTTTCTCTTTTTACTTGGTTGTTCATTACTTTTTTTTATCTCTGATATTTTTGCACATTTGTTGACTAATTGGAAATATGTAGATGTCTTCTGCACACCCAAGTAAGGATTGGATGGATGCACCTAAATTGTCAGTCGAATATCTCGAAGGTGTTGCATCATTCATTAAGTTCACAAAAGATACTCTGGGAGGGAATAATTGGTATCTTTGCCCGTGCGATAAATGTGTAATTATAATAGAGGCAAACAAAGTCTAAAGGTTATAGCTGACCATTTGGTTTGTAATGGAGTAGATAAGTCATACAGGACTTGGGTTAATCATGGAGAGCAACTTCCTGGAAGTATCGTCAACGTTCAGTTCCTTGTTCATCATCAACTAATGACTGTACTGAAGATGTCTTTCCGAGAATGGCAGACATGTTCCGTGACACATTTGGACGCGTTGATCTTGATGACCTTGAAGAATGTCTGGATGAGTCTAATCAATAACAATTCTGATCTTCAAGATGACTTTGATGTAAATTATAAGAAGCAGCTGGAAGATGCAATGCAGCCCTTATATCCTTCTTGTGAGGGTCGACATACAAAATTATCGACAACAGTAGAATTGTTGAGCATGAAAGCTAGACATCAATGTTCTGAGGCATTTTTTACAGAAATGTTACAATTTATGAAGAAGATTTTACCAAATGGAAATACTTTACCGGAAACCATAAACAAAGCTAAGAATATGATCAAGCCTTTTCGCATGAAGTGTGATATTATCCATGCTTGTCCTAATGATTGTATACTCTATAGAAAAGAAAATGCAGATAAAGAAAATTGTCCTAAGTGTGGTGAAGCAAGATGGAAACCGGCTGAAGACTCAAAACCAGGAGGTAAAAAAATACCGAGGAAGAAACTAAGGCACTTTCCAATAATTGAACGGTTGCAACGTATGTATAGAGTACAATGGATAGCTGAGAAGATGATAGGCATGGGCATGCAGAAGATAGCAATACACACATGAGACATCCAGTGGATTCTTCTTGTTGGAAATCTATAAATATGAAGTGGCCTGAGTTTGCTGCCGATATACGGAATGTTCGTCTAGGACTAGCTACTGATGGTTTCAATCCTTTTGGGATGAGCAACTCCTACAGTTGTTGGCCTGTCATGATTGTTCCATACAATCTTCCTCCATCACTATGCATGAAGAAGGAATTTACCATGTTAACAATGTTAATTCCTGGTCCTAGTGGTCCTGGCCATAACATTGATGTCTACTTGCAACCATTAGTCGATGAGTTGAATGAGTTGTGGTCTGTTGGAAGCGTAACATATGATTCTTTGACAAAGACAAACTTTACAATGAAAGGAATTTTGATCTGGTGCATACATGATTTTCCTGCCTATGCGCATATTTCTGGATGTAGAACTGCTGGAAGATTTGGTTGTCCTGTATGTGGTGAAGGAACAGATGCAGAGTGGTTAACTAATGGGAAGAAGTTTGCTTACATGGGTCATAGAAGATTCCTAAGAGACGCTTCACATCCTTTTAGAACTCAAAAGTCAAATTTAATGGATTTGAAGAACATAGAAAGGCTCCTAAACGTTTGTCTGGTCCCCAACTATTAAGTAAGATGCAAATTGTCCAGACGGAGTTCGGAAATGTGGCAGGTAATAAGAGGAAGCGTTCAAATGATACAAGTATTCCATGGTCAAAGAAGTCAATTCTATTTAATCTACCATATTGGAAGGTAATTATTATTTTATTTTATCACTTTGTTGTTGTCTCAATATGATTATTACTCCAGGTAGATCTATTATGAACATATTTTTTCTATTATGACAGGATTTGCCTATTCGTCACAACGTGGATGTGATGCACGTAGAAAAGAATTTTGCTGAAATTTTTTTGCGACAATAATGGACACGAAGGGGAAGTCTAAGGATGGAATTACAGCACGAAGAGATCTACAGTTGTTAAAGATAAAGAAAATTATGGTTGGTTGAAGAAAATGGCAAAGAAATTATGCCAAAGGCACCTTTTTCCTTAACTAGGTCAGAGAGGGAAATAATTTGTAAAACCCTTAGTAACTTGAAGGTTCCTATCGGGTACAGTGGGAATTGGAAACATAAAGTATGTCTGCAGGAATTACAATTCAAAGGGTTGAAGTCTCACGATTATCACATTCTCATTCAAGGGTTGCTACCGATATTTCTGATGCAGGGTTCAAAAAGGATAAGCCTTTACGTGCCGCAATTCGACAACTCTCAATATTCTTCAAAGTTCTCTACTCTAAGGTTATTGATCGCAAAGAGCTTTCTATCATGTATCAACGCCTCGTGGAGACATTGTGTGTGTTTGAAATATTTTCCGCCGTCATTTTTTGTTTCCATGACACACGTCGTCGTACACTTGGCGGAAGAAGCCCTTGTTTGCGGACCGGTTAGATATAGGTGGATGTATCCTTTTGAAAGGTAAAATATATAGAACCAATTAAACTTCTTTTATTTTAACTCAAATTATATAATATGATTTAGGCTCTGTACATGGAAACTTTTATGTAGGATGATGAAAACTTACAAACGGTATGGTCGAAACAAGACTTTTATCGAGGGCTCTATTGCTGAGCAATATATCTTAGAAGAAGCAATGGATTTTGCATGGAGTATATTCCTGAAGGTAAGCAAAAAAACTATAAGCATGGAGGAATGGTATATACCGATGATGATGTTGAAGGTCCATACCCTATCAATACTGAAGGCAAAGGCTACCGTCTGTCTAGTTTGCAATATGAACAAGCACGCAAATGGGTTTTGAAGCATTCTGCAGAAAATACTGAATGGGAAGAGTAAGTAACACTTTAACACAATCTTAATTAAATTCCCAGTTCAATTTTCTTTATATACTTTGTAAACTGAAACATAAAGTGATTAAAGTAGCTTTATATAATTTGTTTACACAGGAAATACAAAGTATATGTTCAGAGCCTTAAGTCTAGTGGAAAAAATCAAAGAGGAAGTCTCCAAACAAAGAAGCCCATGGGTTATATTCCTTGGATAAGACAACAACTTCAACATGAGGAAATGACTCCTTTTAAGAGGCTCGCAAATGGTCCAGATTATAAAGCGATATCGTATAATGCCTACACAGTAAATGGGTTATTTTTTATACAACCGATGCGGAGCTAAACTTGACTACACAAAACAGTTGTCGCCATGAATGCTCTAACCTCTTTTAGAGCAAGTGCTAAAGATAAGACATTGAGGATGCATGCAGCTTACTATGGCATTGTCAAACAAATCCTCGAATTAAATTATTATGATTTCACAAAACAGTCTTCTATTGTGATTGGGTGCGTACGGAAGACAAAGTAAATGGATGTGTAGTGGATCCAAACAAATTTGATTTTTGTAAACTTTGCGAGGTTTAAAAAAAACACAAGTGAAGATGATGAGCCATTTATCCATGCTTCACAAGCAACTCAAGTTTTTTATTGCAAGGATGAAACCAGAGATGATTGGCATGTTGTTTTAGAGTCTCCCAAAAAACTAAGTCACGAAGTGGATGCTTATGAAGATCCCTTTGTTTTTACTGGTGCAGCTGACGAAGCTTCATTGATATCGGCAGCACTTGCTGACGCTTTAGAAGATGATGAAAATTACTGATTATTGACATTTTAGTTGTGTGATGACACTTGTGTAATGACGATACTTATTTTGTTTGGTTATCAACATTTTAGTTGTTTGTTTGGTTATCGATATTTGAGTTGTGGTTTTTTGCAATAAATGTGTTTTTTATCGTAGTAAATATTAATGTGATGATACTTTTTAGTGTGTTATTTGATGATGTTTGTGTTCTTTTCTTAGTTTTATTATGTCAGGTGATGGAGTAAATCGAGTAAATAGTGCTGGAAATACAAGTACAAGAAATCATGTTGACGACAATCATGCTTCAGGTGGGAGTCAAGGAAACACAATTATAGAAAACCAATCGGATGGGAGTCAAGGAAACACAAGTCCACTAAATCAATCAGGTGGTTATTTTGTGTTTGTTTTCTTAGTTTTAATTATCATGTTGATGACAATTAGTCCTAATATTGTATTTGTTCATAGGTACACAAAAGATAATAATATTTAACGAGTATGGACAACCTGTGGATATTGGATCAACACAATTTTCATCGGCTGTTGGAAAGATAGCAAAAGCACATTGTCCACCTGGAATTGAGGATTGGAGACGAGTTCCAAAAAATATCAAAGAAGACATATGGAAAAGTGTTAAGGTGAGCTAATTTTGTTTGTTAAAGAACTTATTTTTTATAGTCCTACAGGTGAGCTAATTTTGTAATTTGGTTCTGGTGAGCTAATTTTGGTTCTGGTCTCTACTGCTTTTCCATTATCCACATATCAGTGCATGACTGACACAGAGATAAGTCCATGACTGATCTCTAAACCCCCAAATCAGTCAAGACTAATACATATCAGTTTGCAACTGATACACAATATCAGTTGTTGTACTGATACACCCAAATCAGTTCGAAGAAACAGATACACCCAAATCAGTACTTGTCAATGTCTTGTAGGAAACAGAAGATGAAGACGATGTAATTGGAGATGAGACATACTACTTCGACACACCAGTTCATCGAGGAGTTCAGACTTCCGCAAGAACTTGAGGTTTCAAGTGTTGAAGCTTGGTGTAATCTTAAGCTAACAATATTTATTATAAACTAAACATGTATGTATTTCACATGTAAAAGAGCTGTATAATGAGTTATTTGGCCAACTTATTCCTTGGTGGAAACAAAGAAAAATTTACGTGGAAGCTCTGAAAAGATGTGTTATGAAGCCAGCTTCATGTAAAGCTAGTCGAGAGATTATAATCAAGTTTCAGACGCAGTTCTTATGTTCTATTATATGGTTATAATTAACAAAAATAAACACTCTTGATTTTTTTTTTCCTTCTATTTTTCTTATCCAAGCTCCTTTAATAAAATGCATGCGTTTACTATTTCCACATATTATAACCAGCTATGCTCCTTGGCCAACCCTACACACTAGCTGAAGAATTTTAATAAGCAGTGAGTTCAATCCAATGAAAAGGAGGAGGTATATTTTAGCAAATACCCTCGTTCAATATAGAAACTAGTATATACTTTCATTTTTATTAAAAAATTAGTAAATATTCTCATTCCTTTCTATGGAACAAATTGTTTTAAAGATATATCCCCACTTTATTTACAAAACATGGAAGCATTTCCTTTTTTTTTTTTAAATAGTGAAGATATATGTTAGTTTGTATATTTTGAATGAAAATATATGCTAAAATATCTCCTTTATACAATCATTGAAGACTAATACAAACGAGCTCTGAGGGTCGTTTCGTGTTGCACTTAAGTTTCATCCTAAACTCCATTTGATGACAAACATAAGACACGAGCCAAACGAATTTCATTTCGGATATGTGTATATATATTTTTGCATATGTGTCACTCATTGAGCTCAAACTTGCATGTATGAAACGCTAGTCCAACAAACATCATAAAAATGGACAATTGAGCAAACAAGATAAAACATAAGTGCAATCTAAACTAGCCATAAAAATTATCATTGGATTTGAATTGGTGTACTTTTAAATCAGTAAATTAGTCCAATCAAGAGAACGTTTGGTTAACTAGAATTTGAGAATACGAAATCCACTAGGGAATCTCAATTCAAATAGTATTGTTTAGGCTGGGCACGGGTGGGTCGGACGGGCCTAAAATTTGTAGATCCGAATCTGATCCGTATTTTAACGGGACGGGACGGATCAATTTATTTTTGGAATCGGACCTGGTTCGACCCGTTGGAAACGGATCCAATCCGCAACAACCCGCGGGTCCATACGGATCTAAAATTTGACATATACAAAAAAATTATATACAAAGTAACAAAACCCATATACAAAAGTACCAAAACTGTACAAAAAACCACCTGTAATCAAACATTAAAAATTACTTTATTAAAAAAAAAAAACCTGAGAGTTTATCTCTATACAAAACTATACAAAAATTTAAATTTACTATACTACGCTTACAAACGGGCCGGGCCGAGGTCCCGTGTGTTTTCAAAGTATGATCCGTCCCGAACCGTTCATATCACAGGATCCGTCCCGTCCCGCCCCGTTTCAGTTTTAAAATTTCAGATCCAGCTTGTTTGGGTGTTTTACAGTTCGGTTCGGATTGGAACCGTAAGTCCTAGACCCGTATGCCCAACCCTAGTATTGTTTACAAAAACAAAATGAGGATCTCAAATTCACTCATTTTAAATCATTTATGAAACAATTGGAATTCCAATAATCTAATTGATGTGTTCATATTGGGCCACTACAAATTAAAGATGAGATTTTACTAAATCACATTGAAAGCTTGTTTCCTCAATGGATGCTTGCGAGTCCATTTCACCTGTTCAAAATAAAGAATAACGACCAAATATATTCAGAGGATTTTGAATTAAATTGCAATATGCCAACCAAATACATAGAATTGGAAGGCATTTCATGATTCACCATTCCATGAATCTTACCATTTCATGATTCACCATTGCATGATCAAATGGATAACTATAGAAATAGTTTTCGATGTCCTTATAGATATTTTCTTCTTCAAATGATTCAAAGAAAAATTCATGGGTCAAATTTCTTTTAGGATTCGTTTGATTGTAAGGTAAAAGTTATATGAATAATAAAGTAATTGAAAAAAAAACAAATTCTCATACAATTGCAATTCTAAAATTTTCTAATACCCATATGCTAAAATTTCGACCAAATTTAAGATTAATAAGAGTTCAAATTCTCCACAGCTAAATCATTATTGGAAATTAGCGAGAACTTGATAGCAATACGACATAATATATTATTTTAACATCTCAGATGATTTTTATAAGATATACAAATTTTGATTTGTAAAATTCATTTAGATCAATCAATCATCTATCTGGATTTCATTGCAAAATTTGAACTACATGTGGGGATTTGGAAGAAAGAAAATGAAGATAATATATATATGGGTAATTTTGTTGTCTAGTCATGGGTTGAGGTGAGAGACCGATTTGAACGGAGATGTGAACATATTATGCCTTCTATTATAATGCCTTCTATTTAATAAAATTAGTCTACATGTACGTTTGTACGTTTTAATTAAAATATTATAAGGTCAATTGTCGTCTTTTTATGTGAGTATTTATGTGTGTGTTTTCTTTTAATAATGTCAAGAGATTCAAAGTCCACTGGAACATGAAAAATTGTATGAAATTTTTTTTGCATACAAACTTTATTACTTTGACTCTTAAATATAAATGACATGCAAGTTGACATATAACATCATGTTTATAAAATACTCAAAGATATTTTAGGAATTCAAAATTTTACCAATAAGTTTTTCTATTATATAGTAGAATAGATGCAAGTTGACATAATAATATCATGTTTATAAAATACTCAAGGGTATTTTCGGAATTCAAAAGTTTTACCACCAAAATTTATTATATAATAGAATAGATAATAGGAGTGGAGTTACAATTAAGTCGGACAATAAATAAATAAATATAAAAAAAACAAACAAAAACAAATTCTTAGCTAACGTGTTTTGAAGTTGGCACCTAAAGCCGTTGACAGGACATTGGAAATTCTAGAGCATAGGTAGGTGTGAATACTTTACCTAATTAACCAAAACATTTCTGGACTATTATTAGTTTACTAACTTTCACTATATTAAGGCAAAGCTCACTAATCATCCATTACAATCAACGTGACAAATTTTTTTGACGGTATGAAATTTTATTGCAAATGTTTTTGGAAAACCTCTCTTTGCCAAATATAGATATAATTATTTTTCCAAAATACTATTTGTCCCTCCAAAATATTCCTCCAAACTGTCCCTTCTTATATGGCAGCTTATGTGTTGTCTGACATAGCAACTGACAAGACAAATTTTAAAATTAACATTAATGGTAGCATTAAAGTTAAAATTAAAATTAAAATTAAAATTAAAATTAAAATTAAAAAAATTAGATAATTTTTTTTTGGGTTATAATTTGTCATGTCAGCTGACACGTCAGTTGCCACGTAAGGAGGGATAGATTGGAGGAATATTTGGAGTTACAAATAGCGTCTCTCTTTGGGTATTATCTATTGTTCCTGTATATATACCACATTTCAGGACGTAGTTCTACACATATGATGGCCACACCAATTGATTGTGTCGCACTTAAAAAACTAATTGATAATAAGTCACCAAAATTTGTGTAGATGTTCATTATTTCACGCAACGGTTCCTATATGTGTGAAACTAAAATTATTATGAATTTCACTTCGAGTGGAATAGTAAACATAAACACAACTTTTGACGACTAGTTTTACAAGCGATAATTAATTATTGAGTGGAATAGTGAATGTCCACACAAATTTTAATGGGTGAATAAAAATAGATTCCGCGGAGATGGGTTCATGCTTGACAATTTAGATAGTAGTATATCATAACAGGATAATCGGTCCAATTAAAATCAATGCTCTTAAGCAATATAGATGCGGGGTACGGTACAACATAGTCTTCTTCTATATATGCAATGGAGGTCATAAGTTTTGTTAAATTTTAATATTATTATGTATGATGTTCTCTATCAAACAATTAATAATTTTATTGAACTTACTTTTACTTTTTTCAGACTTGTTCTAACCAGCTATTTGGTTTTTGTTTGACTTCCTCTTGATAGGTGAGGCCAAAATATTTAAGAGCCTTCCTTGTGTGATTCTCTTTCTCTACTTTGGGGTGTGATTCTCTTTGTGGGTATAGGACAAACATATAGGGAATGTTCCCATAGTGGAGGCCATCTTAGCTTATGTATCTTAGATTTACACCTCTTTGCATATCTCATCTCCAAACATCTAAAAGAGCAAGTGAACTTTACTATTTCCAAACATCTAAAAGTAAAGTACCGTTGATAATTGATGTAGGGAAAAATAGATGACCCGAACAAACAACCCTCTTATGTCATTCTAACTTGTACTTTTTTAAACAAAAATTACTAAATGGATAATTGATGAAGGGAAAATAGGTGACGGTGACGGGTTGTGTTGAGATTGGAGGAGATGACCGCCGTGGAGAGGAAGAGGTGACCGCCGTGGAGAGATGAAGCATCGCCCACGGAAGGTTCGGGATCAGAGAACAAGGGAGAGCGATGAGAGGAGAGAGTGAATGTTATATATTTCAAAGATAGAAGTGTCAAATTTTAAAAACCATCCTGATTTATTAAGGAAATACCCAAATACTTCCTAGCTTTCAATTTCAACCGTCCAATCTAATCCAATGGTTAGGACATTGTAGGCCTTAAAAATGAAAGTCACGCTGAGTGAGTTGATCAAAACAAAGTCTCAAAGTCCGCTGAGTTGATCAGGACTGAGTCTAAAGG
Source organism: Iris pallida (assembly GCA_029216955.1). Lineage (NCBI taxonomy): Eukaryota > Viridiplantae > Streptophyta > Magnoliopsida > Asparagales > Iridaceae > Iris > Iris pallida. The sequence goes on along the minus strand of JANAVB010038342.1, from coordinate 14,682 downwards.
TCACGCTGAGTTAATCAAGACAATGTTTAAAAATCACGCTAGAGACAGATCATCATTGTCAGAAGTGTCATTATGACTGACAGCACGACAGTCGAAGAATGTCTCCTCGTATGTCACGTATGCACGGAACTCGAGAGATCACAGCCGACTATTGCGTGACTTTCACTACTACAAAACTGTTAACAATGACACTTTATAGATGACTCTCATATAAAAATGTCATTAATGATACTTTTAATGTCATCTCATTATATGATCGTCATTAATAATTTAATCAATGATAGTGAAAATGATGATGTCATGAAATGTGTACTAAGATGACGATTAGAAAGATAAGCGTCGTAAAAAAAATCTATGGATGCCATCTTTTGTGTATGAAAGAAAATATGAGGGACTAATAATGACATGGTAATATTAAGAGTCATATTTAGTTTAAACAATGCTAAAGACAAGTTGTGTGTTATAAAATATTAATTAAAGATTGATACTATGGGATTGAATCCAGATTGGAGGAAGAAAGTATATGCTAGTGGTTGGTTGGAAATTAGACAATAATAGCAATAAAGTTAGGATTAGTTCTCTCAAATTTAAAAAATGAATATAATTAATTATTATAATTTGGTTTACGATATTTTGATCTTTTTTCACTTATGTTTATCTGATAAAACAATGTGAAAGTTTAAGAGAAAATAAAATATTGAGCTTATCATTTTATTAATAAAAATATTAAGGTTATCAATTTGTCTGACAAAACAATGTCATCTTTTGCGCATTTTATGGCGTGCATCTTTTGCACGTTGTAAATGATATATATTTACTGCGTGCAAATTTGTCAGCCGTAAAAGAAAGATTTTTTTGCTTTTTTTTCAGTATTTTTTTTGCTAGCCAAGAATGAAAACTTGCTTACGGCATGCATTTTTGTGCATTATAGTTGAAGACTAATTTATGGCATACATTTTTGCATGTTATTGTTGAAGACTCTTTGGTGACATATATTTTTCGACTTGTGGTTTGAAGACTTATTTATGACATATTTTTTTGTGCATTTTGGTTGAAGACATTTACGATATATTTTCTATGAATGTTGTAATTATTTATTAGAATACTTTCTCATCATCAAATAAAACAAAGGGTTTTCATCCTAAGAAAATTTCCCTAAATTCTCTCTACCCCGCTTAAGTTTTATTTTGCACCTAATAAAAATATCTAAGAAACTTTCCATTTTTATTTCCCACGTCTAATAAAATAAAATTGGGGTTTCTTATAAGTTTTGCTTTCCCCCACATTTTATTTTCTAAACCCTATTCAGAATGGGGATCGGCTATATCTCCATCTTAATCCCTACAATTAGGGATCTCCAGGTTTTGCTTCACAAGGATTTGTTTCCTACTGTTTTCCTTCATACGGTTTTGCTTCACACGGTTCTTCACTTCATAACAGATTCGTTCTTCAAATTTGGGAACGACACAAGGGGGAGAAGGCCAGAAGGAAAGGAGAAGGGTCTCTCCACGTTCTTTCTTCTCCAGGTTCGTTTTTCCTCTTTTCCATATTGGGGATTGGTACGACGTTTTGGTTTCTTATAAAAGTTTCCCATCTTTGATTTTATAGCAGAGGTTCATCGGCACCGGCGGCGTCGACTCCTCCATGAACCCCAAAAACTCCATCTTCGACCAAGGATCACACCTAAGAATTTAACAAAAAAACATCACATTAGCTTCAATGCCCTCACCAAGGATCACACGAGTATAGTGATATCGAGACTAGAAGGCTGGCCGCGAGGGCCAATAGTAGGCTGAAGGTGCCCAAGAGCTCTCAACACCTTCACCACCAACATGTTGCTTCTCTCTTCTTCTTCTTCTTTTTATGCACATAAGGTGTTCGACTAATTGCTTTTTCTCGAGTTTCTTTTATTTCTTTTAAGGGGGCTTCGCTTGAAGAAGTTGTACGAGTCATGGGTGAATAATTTGGACAATGGGTTTATGACATATGATATAGGACGAAGACAACATGCTACTTCCAATACGACAATCATGTTGATTAGGAATAAATTTAATCTAGCTCATAGAAGAATCATGAGCACTGAAGAACGGGAGTAGTTTGCCAAGAAGAATAGCTTGATATTCATGGAAGCCTCAGTAAAAGCTACACAAAATGTCGAGGTAAGAAGTCATGTTTTTCTTTTCGATCTAGTATTAGTTGGAGGTTTCTTCGCTGATTCTTCCCGAGCTTGTCTGCATAAAATATTGAGGTGAGAAGTCATGTTATTCTTTTCGATATAGTATTAGGTGGATGTTTCTTCACTGATTCTTCTCGGGCTTGTCTGATTCGTTGGACGACATTCGTAGCTCTCTGTAGATGACAAAAAACAGAAAACGATCGACAAACTTAAATATAGCTCAGTTTTTTTTAGATAAAATGTGTCTAATCACTTGAAGTCACTTGAGAAATGTAGCTCTGCTCTTCAAATTGGCTTGTTGCCATATGTCATATTGTTCAGCAGTCATGTTGGCATCTTGTACATTTCTCACTTTTTCAATATAGGATTAAGGGAACCAAATTGGTCGATCATTTCAATGGTTGCACCTGCACTACTGTTTATTCTATGTATTGGCTAGTTGCTTGATTGACATCCATTGTTTTTATTATAGGCTCTTGTTTTCTAACACTTAGGTTCTCTATTTATTTAGGCTGTTGACAAAGTCTAGATCTTGATATGATCTGATTTTACTATGAAATGATTGCTCATACTAATTCAAAGTCTTGGAGCACCATAGCGTTCACTTCCTCTGCTAGCCTATATATATATATATATATATATATATAATATATATATAAGAAAAAATCAATCAGTCTACACAGAATATTCGAATGCAAGTTCAAGAAGTGACAAGTTTTTTTTTCTTTACGTATTCATCTAGAATTTAAGGTTTAGGGAGTCTGTTTGTGTGGATGCCCCACCTCCACCTTTCATGGAAACAACGGGACCATGATGAGATGTTTTACATATGAGACCGGGGTCTAGAAATAAAACAATGATAGTGATATCGTCATGAAAATGTCTCCTGACCCCACGATCAATCCTCTTCAGGTCAGAGTATCACAATTCTCTTTTCTCCGTTGCCTCTCACAAAGCTGCTTTTATAAGCCTACTTGCTATTCCATTATGAGGAGAGTTGTCAACTATATCCACAGCTTCTTCATTGCTTAGGTGCTCCCACAGTCCATCAGATGCAAGTATCAGGAACTGATCTTGGGGTGATAGTTTGTGTGTTGCTATAGACAGCGAAGCAAAAGGATTGATTTATGGAAAGGCTCGGGCAAACGAATCCTTGAAAGTAGAGGTTCCCGGTTGAACTCTGTATCCTTCAAATAGGCATCACCAATAGATCTGGAAATCTGTATGATGCCCTTCACATGCCAAACCTTATGCTTCAAAAATACAATTTGTGGATCGTCAGGATGCAAAGACCACAATTCCTCCCTCACAGATTGGATATGCGCATTGTGCTCATCAGACATCTGAACAGCTGTAACTACACTTTCACCTTTCACCCATCTCCCTAAAACTGCACGAGAGTCTACCGCATTTGCAACGTAAAGTATACCACTACATATTACACCAACTAAACAACATGAACCAACTGATGCAATTTGAGGCTTACAGGGCCATTGTTCTTTAACAACAGACAGAAAATCCTCTTCTATTGCTGAGTAAGCTTTCCTTATAACATCAGCTAATATCCCTTGTTGTTCTGCTGGAATATATATATATATATATATATATATATATATAATATATATATATATATATATATATATTATAAGTTTCATTTCAACAATGCACATAACTAATGTTGAATCTAATTATGAGAATTGACTGATGATAAATGCGGAGAAGTCTGCTTTTGGTCAGGAGTGCTACTATTGAAAAGTCTCACCAGTTTTTACACTTTTGAAATGATCTAATTGCATATTTATATTTGCTGCAATTCTGTTGGAGATGAGGCATTTATTTTTTTCATCTTTCCTATTACTGGGTTCAATATACATATACAGGTCCAGTAATCTATTATCATTTGTAGTTGCAGGCACTAGGTGTAGCTGGTCTAGTTTGTTGCTTGCCTCAATAATTGATTCACATAGATAAGTGCATCGTTTTTTTTCTTGGCTTGATGTTAATTAATGAAGTGCTGATTCTTATAACCAATAATTACTTAATAGGAGCTTTTCTTGTATTTTGGGTTGATGTTAATTAATGAAGTGCTGATTCTTTTAAGTAAAATTCATTGCTATTGACGTTGTATACAAATAACTTTTAGATTTTGACGTATTTTTACTGATCAGTGGCCCTTAACTTACACATGAATGTCTCAACCATGTAAACATTAAAGATTAATCTCAAAACATGTCCTCTGTTCAATTAAGCATGCGATCACTGATGGATTTTATTGATCGAATTCTTGACATGTTTCGATAAAATACAGGCTGTTGGTTCTACGAAGGATTGTTTATTTTTTTGTTTTCCCCCAGGATATCTCATCCCAATGTTTATGAAATGTTGTATGATTCTTGTAGAGCTACATGTTGGAGTCCGGTAGGATTTCATTCCTTCGTGGAGAATGCCATGGAGTATGAAGAGCGCCATTAGTGTGTTGGGCAACAAAATGATTGTTTCAAGAGTCGTTGTCGGAGGTATATCAGGGCCATATTTGGATTAGGAGTACATTAGAATTATACCTCCAGTGTAGTCCGAGTAGTGTTTCTTGCTTAATTTTTTTTTTCAAAAGCTATGTGTCATCGAATTTTTTTACATTGGCAGTGTAATGTTAGTGTACTGCTAGTATATTGGAGTTTGTTTCAAATTTTCAGCTGATTTTGTGTGGAATTTTTTGTTCCCTAGTATAATGTTGTTAAAACGGTAGTACACCGGCAAATACTGTCGACGTTGGGGCTCAGCAGATTTTGGTCTATTATAGGCCTTTCGATTGTATCCGTTGGCTGTGATTTGCTTAGGATTTGTGAGGTGGTATATCAATTAACCCTAATCTAATTTCTGAAGGTAATGTGGCTGAGATTATTCAAGGATTTAACTTTCGAAGAAGGAGAAGAACTTGATCCTCAGTTGGATTATATGCAGGTATTTGCTCAGCTGGTATATGCAGGTATTTGCTCAGCAAAAACTTACAAAGGTAATATAATTCCTTACAAAGGTATTTGCTCACCAAGGTATGAGCCCCAAATTATCCAGTTATTACCTGACCACTTCAAATTATAGTTTTCTTTTGTATGTCTTGACACTTGAGACTACTATGAACACATGAAAGCTAGTAATAATCATATATTCATATTGATATCCATGTCCATATTCATTGGGATGTTGAAAAAAAATTCTTATCATTTATCATATACCAGATATTCATTGGATTAAGGAATATGCATATGATATAATGCTAAGTTTGGGATTATGCATTTGTTGTTGTATAACATTGACCCAACAATCAGGCTCGTGAAACTGGGTAAGAAAACCCAAAGATACACGAAATCATCTTCCAAGCTCCCATAAAATATTTGAGGTTGGGAAATTTGAAGTTGGAAAAGCTTAGCTAAGTGGAATGTTCTCCCACATTTTTTTTATTTCTGTTGTGGGGGATTGGTTTGGGTGAAAAGTGTCAATTGTGTTCGCATGCGTTGTGGATGCTGGATACAATTGAATTTTGCTTTGATGGTTGTTTTTCTTTAATATACTATTATGATGGCATAAGGTGTTATGTACCGATGAGATTCAATGCGAGGACTTTAGCTTCTAGTATAATTTTGGCAGCTATCTTTATGTAAATTTATTGTATAATTTATTTCTAGTATCATGCACTTTTTTGCTTCAACTATTATGTCACATTTGCTGTTGTAGTGCTTTTAAGATATGGCTTGCTCAAAGGGAGATGAAGTGGAAAAGCCTAACATGGAAGTGTGCGAGGTAGTTTTAATTTAGGTTTGTTTAACAAAAAATGTGGTAAGTTAGCTGTTAAGATGGTTCTATATACTAATGTAATATTGGTTATTTTGGTATGACATTATGTTATAGTAGTTGATTTTATGTTTATTTTTTTGTAGTTTGCTGGAAAAAAGGATTACTCGATCAGAAAAATTGATGAAATGAGATGAGATCTAGATGGCCAAATTTATCCTAGATACTGTTAATGAAGATTGTATGTAAAAATGATGCATTAGAAAGTTTCAGAAGCATTGTTAATGTATGTTGAGAATGTTTGAGACTGAAATAATATTGTTATTGTTCAATGTTGGCACTTTGAACAATTATGAAATAAAATATTTTTTGTTGGTGTTGTAAATTTTTTTTCTTCTTTGTTTTCTTATATGAGATATTGTATACAAAATATAAATTGTGGAATATGGATGCAAAAATGGGTACTGTAAAAATGACGAATATTGATGACACATAAAAGTCATCTTTTGTAAATAAAGATGACACATAAAAGCCTTTTATAAATAAAGATGACATGCGTTGAGTTGTCATTGATTTTTTTTATGATAAATGACATTTTTTTTAAAATAATGATGACGCATAAAAGTTATCTTTTGTACATAGAGATGATACATAAAAGTCATCTTTTATAAATAAAGATGACGCAGAGAAGTCATATTTTGTAAATAAAGAAGACGCATAAAGTCATCTTTTAGAAATAAAGATAACTTGTTTAGCTGTCATTGATTTTTCACGATGAAAGTCATCTATTATAAATAAAGATGACAAATAGGAGTCATCATTTCTAAATAAAGATGACATATAAAAGTCATCTTTTAAAAGTAAAGATGACGTGTGTTGAGATGTCATTGATTTCTAATGATAAAGATGACACCTTCATAGATGACAGCTAAACAAATGTCATTAATTAGCATATTTAGCCGTCATTGTTATCTATTTTTGTAGTAGTGTTTCGAAATCTTCTTCAACAAGACTCAGCCTTCATCAAGTTGGCGTACCAAAAGAGCTTCTTGTCATTTAATACGACTGACAAAGTAATCACTGTCAGAGATTTTGTGTCAGTCGAGGCACGTCGAATCAAGACAGCTGGCAGTCCTGCCTCAAGCTTGCGTATATTTTGAGCCTTCTGGCTCAAGTCTGCGTGTATTTTGTGTAGGACCCTAGAGGGGGGGTGAATAGGGAAATAAAAATAAACTATAACAGATGATGCAATAAAAGCAATTTAAGAGTGAAGAGTAGAAAGATCAAAACAAGGATGTATCCTGGTATCCTCTTTTGAGGCAATCCAGTCCCGGAACTCTCTCCGGCTTTAATCCACTATTATGTAAATAGTACACACGAGTTTGGATCCGAAGAACTCGCCAACTTCAATACGAGTTTGGATCCGAAGAACTCGCCAACTTCTACACACGAGTTTTCTTACGAAGGCTCGCCAACTTCAAAGAAAAGAAAAGGATGCTTTGATCTTCTAAACACTTGAAGATCGAAAGTAAAAGCTCTTGAGACACTCTAGCACTTTAGGTTGGATGACAATTGAAGATTAGGTAGAGTAGTAATGGTGAAGCTCTTTGGTAGTTGAGAAAATTTAAAGCTTAGAAGAGATAGCCTTTAAGAGGAGAGACAAAGCCTCTTTTATACAAATCCAACATCATAAAGGCAATACAGCCGTCGAGCGGATTATCCGCCGGATTTTCGCGGAAATCCGTCGGATTATCCGTTCAACAGTAACGGTCATAAAAAGAGCCGTTGGATGCATTAAATGCATCTGTCAGATGCCGTTGGATTTGAATTTCAAGTTGCAAAAAGGTCAGGCGGATTATCCGTCGAATTTCAGCGGAAGTCCGACGGATGATCCGAACTGTGGTCTCACAAACTTGCTGTGAGGGGTTCGGATGATCCGCCGGATTTCCGCGGATTTCCGTCGGATTATCCGAACTTCTCCTCACATACTTGCTGTGAGGGGTTCGGATGATCCGTCGGATTTTTGCGGATTTCCGTCGGATTATCCGAACTTCTCCTCACATACTTGCTGTGAGAGGTCGGATAATCCGGCGGATTTATCCGGAAATCCGTCGGATTTTCCGTCTCCTCTGAATGACTTCTTCACCATTTCTATCTTTATAAATGTCATCTTAGCAAAGTGCGTACATGGATTCCTAGTAGAATACAGACTCTTAAAGAGCAGGAACCGCCATCTTCTATGTAGAATTTTAAGCAGGGTTTTGCATTGTTTACTCCAACGTCCTTGTAGTAAAACGTCATCTTGATACTGGAGAAATGTAAGAACGCAAGTGCCTGTGAAAAGCAGAGACTAAAAGAGATACAGGGGTTAATGTGATCAATATCAAAATAGATGTGCCAACAAACTCCCCATTTTGATAATTGACAAAAAAGGAAGCCAAAAAAAAAGGAAGCTCCCCCGTAATTACAGCTCTCCCCCTCACTATGATTTCTCCCCCTTTGTCATTTAATCAAGATGGTAGAGAACTAAAAGCAGTAAAGTAAAGAAGAGAATGAGAAGTAGAATGCATTCATTAAAATTTTAAAACATGGGTACAATAAGGGGGCTGTCAAAGCCAAACACAAGTCAGAACTGAAAAGTCCGTAAAGGACCACACCAAAACAAACAGTAAACATAATTAAAACATACTAACAAAGTCCCCGAAGGATCACACAAGATAAAACGAACTATCAACCACCACCCATCAACTGTCCGGTGCACCAGAGGGTCCCGCCTCCTGATCTTCATCGTCCCGACGGCGGAGGTAAAGCGCCATAAGGGTCGACTCCATCCGGGTACATGAAGCCATAACATTGGGATCAGTGAACCGTGGGCCCGGATAATCAGGATGAGGGCCGTTGGGATTGAGATAGGGAGTGTGCTCCTCGAACATCCGCTGAATAATAGGCCTGATCCATGAAGCCATGGTAGATGAGGGTACCGAGTCCCCGAGTGTGGCCTGAAGGCGCTCATGGGTAGAGAGAGAGAGAGATCGGCAAACTTACGATCAATGTACCGTCGGACATCAGAAGTGAGGAGGGACGTCGGAGGGAGGTAGGACCACAGCGACAGCAGCAGAGCGGGAGCAACAACAGGAGCCGCACGAGCCCTTGCCTTTGATTTGACAAGAGGGGTAGGCTTAGGATCACCAACCGGACAGTGAGTGAGGTCCACCCCATTGGCTCAAGGATCATGGTGATGTAATGCCAACAGCAGGGAACGCGATGGGAAGAGTCCCGGATGAGCATCATGGTGTAAATGATGGATTTGGCCAGAGAGAAGGGCTGCCGGGAGACTAGATAGTACATGCAGATCTCTCAGAAGTCAGGCTGTCCATGTTCCCGGACTTGGGGGTCAGAGTGTGGCAGAGGATACGATGCATGTCATGGAAGAAGGGACTCAGATCCTTGTCTTCCGGCGTTGAACAAGTGAGCCGCCACAGATGTTGAAGAGGAACTCCTCATAAGACATGTCAGACGAGAAAGAGATGTGGTCAATGGTGGCCGGAAGGGAGCGATATACCTTTCGTTCATCAAGACCTAGGATGGAAGCCAAAGAAGCGGCTGTGACGGTGAACTTAACGCCTCCAACCTTGGTCTCGAACTCAGGGCCTTCCTTAGCGGGAACGAGGTTGCAATAGAACATGCGGATGGCATGGGGATAAAAGTTGACCTGACGCTCGAGGAGTTGATCGATGCGGGCGAAACGGAAGTGATCACGATGGTCTTTAAAATTGATCCAGGAAATGGGTTTGCCGACGCAGATGGGAGCCTTGTGGAAGAAGGAGAACCACTCCCGGAGTGAGAGGCCGACTTGAAAATGGCTGGATTGTGGCCTTGAGACGGTTGAGGGACGAAGAGGGCAACGAAAGGAGCGCTGAGAGGAGGAACTGCCATCATGGCGCTGACGCTTTGTGTGAGAGGCCATGGAGGAGGAGAGGGATGAAAGTGTGGATGGTGGTGAAAAGGAGAGAGAGGAAGGAGTTTATAGAGAGTAGAGGGGTGTAATGAAGAGTCATAATGGTTTGGAACGGATAGAGAGGGGAAATGAACGGACGAGAGGCGCGTGGCGCTTCGGATTCCGCGCCTGTGCCCGAAAGTCGAAAAATCCGGCGGATTATACCGATTTTCCGACGGAAGATCCGGATAAAGTACTGATGGACAATAAAGTGGGTAGGTGAAAAGTCATGTCCCATTAATAGGGTAGCCGTTTGTAGCCGAAAATTACGGAGGGCAATAAATGCGGAAGATCCGACGGAGTTCCGCGATAGTCCGGCGGATTTCCGAACTAGTCCAGGGAAACTTGCTGGAAATGAACGGATTATCCGGCGGATATTTACGGAATTCCGGCGGAAAATCCGGTAAAGCAGAAAAAAAACTCAATCAGAGAGATGAAGGAGACCGAGTTCGGCAAATGAAGGTGAATCGATCTTCAGAAAGGGGTTTGGTGAAAATATCAGCAAGTTGATGAGTGGTGTCAATAAATTCAAGACAAACATCACCTTTGAGCTGATGATCTCGAAGAAAGTGATGTCTTATCTCTATGTGCTTGGTGCGAGAGTGACAAATCGGGTTTTTCGTGAGATTAATGGAGCTAGTATTATCACATTTAATAGGAATGCAATGAGAAGAAATACCATAATCTACTAGTGTTTGTGTCATCCAAAAAATTTGTGCACAACAACACCCTACCGCTATGTACTCTGCTTCAGTGGTTGAAAGGGCGACAGAGTTTTGCTTCTTACTAAACCACGATACCAAGGACTTCCCGAGAATTGACATGTGCCACTAGTGCTTTTTCGGTCAAGCTTGCATCCGGCAAAATCCGCATCCGAAAAGCCGTAAAGCTCAAAGGATGAGGATTTCGGATACCAAAGACCCATGTTAATGGTGCTTTTAGATAACAAAAAATGCGCTTAACGGCAGTCAAATGAGATTCCTTTGGATTAGCTTGATATCGTGCACACAAGCAAACACTAAACATGATATCCGGACGGCTAGCAGTTAAATAAAGTAAGCTACCGATCATACCTCTATACTTACGAATGTCGACCGATGTGCCATCTTCATCATTGTCAAGCTTGGTCGTTGTAGCCATAGGGGTTCTCATTGATTTGGATGAGTCAAGGTCGAAACGCTTGAGGAGGTCCCTTGTATATTTTGCTTGATTGATGAAGGTTCCTTTAGGTCCTTGCTTGATTTGTAACCCCAAGAAGAAGGAGAGTTCACCCATCATACTCATTTCAAACTCTTCCTGCATGACTTTGGCAAATTCTACACAAAGTGTGTTGTTAGTAGAACCAAAAATAATATCATCAACATAAATTTGAACCAATAAGAGAGTCCCATCATGGGATTTAATAAAAAGTGTGGTGTCAACTTTTCCCTTTGAAAAATTGTGAGAGACAAAAAAAGAGCTAAGACGCTCATACCAAGCACGTGGAGCTTGTTTGAGGCCATAAAGGGCTTTATGGAGTTTGAAAACGTGGTTAGGAAATTGAAAGTCTTCAAAACCGGGAGGTTGTTTAACATAAACTTCCTCCTTAATAATACCATTAAGAAAAGCACTCTTAACATCCATTTGAAATAGCTTAAAGTCATTAAAGCAAGCAAATGCACAAAGCATACGAATGGATTCAAGACGTGCAACCGAGCATAGGTTTCGTCGTAGTCAATGCCTTCCTCTTGGTTATAGCCTTGAGCAACCAATCGGGCTTTGTTACGAGTTACTAACCCATCTTCATTTAGCTTGTTGCGAAACACCCATTTAGTTCCAATAATGGGATGATTGCTAGGTTTTGGGACAAGTTCCCAAACCTTGCTTCGCTCAAATTGATTAAGCTCCTCTTGCATAGCTATCATCCAAAATTTATCAAGAAAAGCATCATTAACATTTTTAGGCTCTAATTGAGAGATAAAAGCCACATTGGCACAAAGATCACGTGTGGCGGATCTTGTACTAACATTTGAGGAAGGATCCCCAATGATAAGCTCCTTAGGATGATTGGTGACAAACCTCCATTCTCTTGGGAGATCCTTTGGAGGAGGCTCGAGAGGAGGAGACTCTTTTGATGGGGTCACAACTTCATTGTTAGATGAAGAAGGACGATCCTCAATAGAGGAGTTCTCCAACCCAAACGAGATGTCATCAATATCCTCGGAAGAGGAGAATGTAGAAGAGTTGAGCTCATTAAAAGAGACATTGATTGACTCTTCGACAACAAGACTTCTTTTATTAAAAACACGAAAACCTTTGCTATGAGTAGAGTATCCAAGGAATATTCCTTCATAGGCTTTTTCTTCAAACTTGCCTAGGTTATCCTTGGTATTCAAAATAAACAATTGCAACCAAAAACCTTGAAATATTCAATAGAAGGAATTTTGTTAAACCAAAGCTCATAAGGAGTCTTCTTAGTAATAGGTCTAATTAAGACCCTATTAATAACATGACACGCCGTATTAACGGCTTCCGCCCAAAAATATTAGGGGAGCTTATATTGGTTTAACATGACCCGGGCCATATCGCCAAGGGTTCTATTCTTTCTCTCCACAGCACCATTTTGTTGAAGAGTACGGGGACAAGCAAAATTATGTCCAAAACCATTCTTTTCACAAAATCTTTTGAAATCAACATTATCAAACTCACCTCTATGATCACTCCTAATTTTGTTAATAGAAAAACCTTTCTCATTTTGAACACGTTTACAAAAAGCAACAAATTCACGAAAAGTATCACTTTTGCAAGCAAGAAAAATAACCCAAGTAAATCTCGAAAAATCATCAACTAAAACAAAGGCATAAAGTTTGCCACCAAGGCTAGCTACTCTACTAGGCCCGAAAAGATCCATATGAATAAGTTGAAGGGGTCTAGTGGTACTCACAGAGTTGATGGATTTGAAAGATGATTTAGTCAACTTACTTTTCTCGCATTCTTCACATACCATATCCTTCTTGAAGGGGATACTAGGAAGTCCTCGTACAAGCTTCTTGGAGGCGAGGCGAGAGATGGTATCCATGTTGGCGTGTCCAAGCCTCATGTGCCAAAGCCAACTCTCATCGTTCTTTACAACTAGGCACCTGTCATTGTTAGTACCTTCAACAAGATAAAGAACATAGATATTGTTTTCTCTAATGCCTTCATACACAATAGTTCCATTTGAGCTATCGGTAATGTAGCATTTGAGTTTAACAAACTTGATATCATAGCCATTATCGGTAAGATGGCTAATACTAAGGAGATTATGCTTGAGATTAGTAACAAGACAAACATTATTTATGCAAGGGTAAGGAGGAGAACCGATATTACCATTTCCAATGATATAACCCTTAAGATTGTTACCGAAGGAGACGTGTCCTTCTTTCTTCATCGATAGCGTTGTAAAAAGTGAAGCATCACCGGTCATGTGCCGTGAACAACCGCTATCGAGAATCCACTTGCTTCTAGCATGAGAAGGATTCGTCACCTACAACAAAAGTTGAAGATGAACATTTTGGTACCCATGATCTTATGGGTCCACGAGTGTTAGTCTTAGGAACCCACTTAAGAACTTTCATATCAACTTGTTTTCTAGTATAACAAAAATTTGAGGTATGACCAACCAAACCACAATAATTACACATCAAGGAAGATTTAGAATAGGAAGTGTGAGTGTTGTGCATAAGTGAGTTTCTAGTGTGAGCTGTTCTACCATGAGTGTTATGATGATAGTAAAATGCATGATGAGACGTTTTCTTTTTAACAAAGGGTCCTTTTCTTGTGTTAGAAAGGGATTTGTGTGTAGTGTTCATGTAATGGTTATGCCTAGCATTATGATGAGTGTGGGGGTGTCTTGGAGCATGCATGTGAGTGGTATTCTTATTACTTAAATTCTTACTCCGTGTAAGAAGATCATTATACTTAATAGAAGTGGAATATTCTCTTCTATTAGCATCTTGACATTTGCGCATAGCAAATTCATAAGAGCTTCTCATGGATTGAATCTCATCATCCTTTTTCTTGATGGTGTCAAGAGATTCTTGAAATTTTAGTCTCAAAGACTCCATTTCATCCGTGTCGGAAATAGGAGTTTTTTCCTTCACATCACTAATGATGCTTGAGAGCCTCTCTACTTCAAGTTGAAGAGCCTCAACCTCCTTAAGAGATTTCTTGTATTTATTCCGAACACCTTTGTGTTCTTCATGTAACTCAAGAATGGCTTTCTCCAAATCATCATAGGTAAGAGTGTTTAAGGAAAAATCATCAAGTACCTCATCGGTTGCCATGAGACAAACGTTGGCATTGTGTTTGCACTCCTTGTCGTTGTCGGAGTCGCTCGCGTCGCTTTCACACCAAATGCTAGTGTTGGCGAACTTTCTGGAGGACGAGCTTCCCTTGCTTGGCTTCTCGTACTTGCTTGAGTCTTTTCGTACCATCGGACAATCCCTCTTGATGTGTCCGGGTCTTCTGCATTGATAGCATGCCGGGTCTTCTTCATTGTCCCGTCTAGAGCGGTTGGCCTTGTTGAATTTTAAGAACTTCCTGAAGTGCTTAGCTGTGAGAGCTATTTCTTCATCGTCGTCCGACTCATTGTCGTCGGAGCTATCCTTGGAGTAGGACCTTGATGCTTTGAGAGCAAGAGTCTTCTCCTTTTCTTTGTTCTTCTCCTTCTCCTTCTCTTGAGTGGAGGATTCCTCTTGAT
>JANAVB010038341.1:0-36274 GCA_029216955.1 Iris pallida | reverse complement strand
TAAATTTCTATAAATAACAAGCATCATTTTGGTACTTTATTTTATATAATATTGATCTTTTTGTCGATCTCAAAATTGTTGGAACTTAGTGTACAGTTTGATTTATTTATTAAATAATTACGACTTTCAATATTTTGTATTATTTTGAGTTATAGGCGTATTGGATCTCACCCCTACACTAGTGTAAAGACCCTAGGAAGTTAGTTTGTATATAGTGACACTCCACATTAGACTTTTATGCTAGGTCCCCACTTGGCTAGTATCCAGTCAGGAGTCGTGTCACACCACTAGTGTAATATTGAACATAGTTTAGAACTGAGTTTGTATTGATATTGACAGGATACCGGACATCTATATTTTCGTACTAGTATTCTTGCTTTGCTCGAGGCAAGTACATCTACACACTCATTTACTGTCTTTTAATGCTAGAACATGTATTAACCCTGTTAAAATACTGCTTTCTGAATAACTGCAAGTTAAATCTTCACATGTTACATTAAATTGGTTCCTACCATGCTTAGGACAGTTATCATATCCTCACATGCTTCTTACTGGTTCTCAGCACATGTTTTACTATGCTTTATACGGCTCTGAGTATTCACATGTTTTGTACTGCTCCCAGTACCTGCCATGCTTATACTGCTCCCAGTATTTCCCATATGTTTACTGTTCTCGTATCTCTCACATGTTAGAATATGGGTTATGGGAAAACTGATAGTTGAGTACGTGATCATAGCCCCATGCTACGACCTTGAGCCGTGTATGGCCGACATTATGCATGTAGACCTTGCCAGAGGCCAATATCCCGAGGCACTTGTACGTGTGTACATTTAGGCATGTACGAAAGTACATATTGTTCTTACTGGTGGCACTCCACCCTCAGCACCTCTTGACCGATCACGTACCTGCTCCAGTTTTAAACATTATATATACATCTGTCTATATGACATATGTATCCTTGCCATGATAGATTATGATATGACATGATTGTGATACGGCATGAGATAGATGCCATGATTCCTATGTTACTATGATACTGTGATCCCAGTTGTACCATGAGGCCATGTTTCCAGTATTTTCTGTTTTATAGACTTATCACACCATGATTCTTGTTGTACATCTCTTTCATTATATGTTCAGTATTTTAGTTGTAGAGGTTGTACTTGCTCCCGTCCTGACAGGATAACGTTGTAGGTATACTTTTCGAGAAGGAAACGCTATGTGTTACATATTATGGTACTGCATTGAGGACCTGGCCTTAGCTCTAGAAGAGGCCCCAGCGGGGAACCTTGTTTAGTTATTTTTCATATGGTTTGAGACTGAGACTTTGGTATGTTTTTATATTTGGATACTGGACTTTGTCTCCAGTTAGATACTTTGGTTATGTATTATTAAGTCTGTGCTTATGTTACCTTCGCTTATAGATGATGTGTTGTGATGAACATTTAAATGTGATTTTAGAACTGTTAGTAGCTTAGATCATTTATTGTCTATTCTTAGAACAGCTTACTGCGCTTTAACCAAGCGTAGGCTGGACATGGCTCGGCCCGGCCCAACAATTGGGTAACGGGTCGTGACATCTACATAAGGACGTCGCTACAATATTTCATATAGGGTTGGCTCATTTTTTCACCTAAAATTTTTGTTCTCACCTCCTTCCCCCTCGACGAGCTCCTCCCCCTCGGCGACCCCCTCCTCCCCAGTGACCCCCTCCTTCATCGGTGCAGCGATCGCGACGGCATATCACTCAAAGGCTGAGTTGTATAAGTCAAGTTTTAGGATATTAGTCTATATATTATGTATAGTCCAACCGAGTCAACTCTAAGCTAAACTAGTCCAACTTGGTCAAACTAGCCATTTTTAAGTTGTATAAGTCAAGTTTTAGGATATTAGTCTATTATTATGTATCTAGCTATATTGTATCTAAGCTAAACCGAGTCAACTTTATACTAACATAACTTTATAAGTCAAGTATAGAGTATTACTAAAAGAACTTTTGGACTTATAGTCCTAGGCATATTGAATCAGATGTTGGCAAATCAGTTGGTTTAGAATGTTAGGTTACAGATATTGAAGTGGATAGAGGTAGGTTCGAGCAAGTGATCCTTTACAATTAAGACTCTGACACTATGGTCAAATATCATAACTGAATCCTTCTCCATGTCAAATTAATGATGTTAACCTTAGCTGAGAGTAAGCATTTAATGTTTCCAATTGAGTACTCACCTAGACAGGTTGCACTAATGTTAACAGTAGGAATGATGTTTGGAATGGTTTATGAAGTGATGAATCAACATTAGGTAGTTGGATTTATTTCAGACAACCATATTAGTATGTGGAGGGCCAAACAGTTGGTGTAGATGTAGACTAACTAAACTGTGAAAGAAGATGGATATTTGTATGAGTTAGCTTCAGTAGAAAGACTGTGACTCTGCATGAGTCATATTAGAGGAGTTACTCTGCATAATCATGTACTAAGTATAAGATATGGGTTAGGGCTTAATGGGCTAAGCTAAGCTAGGAGTCCAATAACACCAATAGTAATGTCTGTAACTAGGGTATTTGTGAATATTATGTATCAATATGATAATAAAGTTTGGATAGTAATTTAGCATATTATTTATCTTATATCTAGAATACCCTAATTTAGCCAAAATTTGAGCACATAGGTGTCATAGTGTGTACGCGTCAGTATTGTGTCATGTGTCAAAGTGTGTGTGTCAAAGTGTTGTGTCATGTGTCAAAGTGTCGTATCCGTGTGTACGAGCCGGTTAGGGTTAGGGTTTACCTGATCAACCGTGGCAGGAGGGGAGGGGCGACGGCGAGGGGGAGCGGCGACGGCAAGGGGGAGCGACGGTGGAGGTGGCTGGAGCTGGCTCTAGCGAACGGGAGGGACGCTCGAACGAGGGATCGGGCGCGGTGATGGCGAGGAGGAGGAGGGGGTCGACGGTCTCCGGAGGAGGGGGTCGGGGAGCGACGGTCACCGAAGGAGGGGGTCGGGGAGCTGATGAGGGGAGGGGGAGGGTTGGGAGAGGAGAGAGAGGAGGGAATGGTTTGGGTTGGGGAGAGGAGAGGGGTCGCCAAGGGGGGGTGGGGGTCGCCGAGGTCGGTGGGGGTCGCCGAGGGCGGTCGGTCGGGGGTCGAGGGGGGTGGGGGTCGCCGGATCGGGGTTGGGGGGGGGGAAGGATGAAAGAAATTTGGGGGCAAAAAATGGGGGGAATGAAAACTCGAACCTGACCTATATTTTTAATTAGCGACGTCATATTAGAACATCGGTAAACGTCGCTAATATCAGTGATATTAGCGATGAAGTAATAAATACATCGGTAAACGTCGCTAATATCACTAATATTAGCGACGTTTACCGACTTATACGCGACGTGAGCTCTTTAAAATGCAAACGTAGTTTAAATACGTCGCTGTCAGTCGCTAATAATGACGTCTTGCGACGTTATAAAAAAACGTCGCTAAATTGTTTTTCCTGCGACGTTTTCTTAAAACGTCGCTAATTACGTCGGTAATATGCCTTATTTTGGTAGTGTACGAATGCAGAATCATGTCTTTATTACCTCTGAATTCTATCATTCATTCATACCGCCTGTCACGTATACATATACCTCTGACAAAATGACCACAACAAAAATAATATCATTTTGTTATGTTCCTATTACCTCTGAACAGATATGATAGTTTATGTTGTCTTCGAGAGAATGTGTTATGTATATTACTACTGAATACATTCTCAGAACCAAACAAAATCAGTGTTCATTCAAAATACAAGAAATTTATAAAGTTCATTACATTCATCAAAATGTGATAAACAAAGAAGATGGAAAAGCAAAAGAAGATACAAAGTGTCATGGTGGGATGCTAAGGGCCATGATGTGTGTCTTTAGTTCTGCAATACGTCTTTCTCGGTCATCCTGATCAGCAAGGATGTTTCCCGCAGTCGTAGTCCTTCTCTCCTACTCCGACATGAGTCTCAGAATAGGGGCACATCGATTCACTTCAGCTTCTCGAGATACATTCAGAATTTGTAATTGCTGCTCTAGTTCTCTCAGCCTCTGGCGTTTCTCGTCCAACTGCTTCTCATGATCAGATCGTTTTGCTACAAGGGACTCCAGCTCGGCACGAAGCCTATCCTCGTCTTTCTTTAGGGCAGGGAGGTGTGTCAGAGTCGGCAATCTGCAGCGTTCCAGGGCGGCGTGGTGCCTGAGAGCGGCGAGTGGAGCGGCGATGGCCTTCCCCTTTACAGCGATGCATTTTCGTGGAGCCATTGAAAGCTTCGAAGTTCGGCTTGGAAGAAGTTTGGAGAAGAAGAGGAAAGGAAAAAAGCTCCTCTCTTCTTAAGTGGCCTATTTATAGGTGCTTAGGATGACTGGGCGCCACTTCGATTTCTGAGCCAATCTCGCAAAAATCGAAACGACAAAAATCTATTCGAATTATGTGCAGATTTTTCTGCATTTAATACGCATCGTCATTCAAAGTATTTCAAACGTTTGGGCGCCCAAAGTTTGAAAACTTTGAAGGGGATTTTGTAGGCGCCCAAATATTTTTGTCTTAAAGGCGCCGAGCTATCTTTCTATTTAGACGCCTATTCTCTTAGGCGCCTCGGAGTGAATGGACATGTGGCAAAAAAATTTCAAATTATGCCATCATGAAGTCTGGCAGTACAGATTTAGGCGCCCCTGATTGAGATAGGTGCCCTTCTAAGAATGCGTCCAGTTTTCTAAATGCGCCTAAATGATGATGCCATACTGTAATGATGCACATAAATCCACATGGCGTGATAAGCTGTCATCTATATTGAACGTGGTGCACTACTCCGAGTTTCTCGAAGAACGTGCACATCACTTGGCCATGATCATGCGCCTATTCAGCATGGCTTGCCACATGTCAATGACACTCAAAAAAGTAATAGGTGCCCTTTTGAAAAGTGGTGCACAGTGGCTTAAGCGCCTTTCCATATAGGAACGGCTGTCTTGAATAACTACCTGTTAGTTATTTCTTAGCTCTATAAATAGAGTCATGTTCTCCAAACGTACACACAGAGAGGAGGGGTATAGGTAGAGCATTCATCTCATTTCCATAATCCAAGCATTCTCATCTGCAATCAACCATTCAAAAGAGCGGGTTTTCTATCTTAATCGAAGTCGAAGTTCTGTCGATACTTCTACACGGTCGAGCCATACAGAAGATTCCTCGTCAATAAAAGCTCCGAGACACGACGATAAGCTTGCTTTCTTCCGCAATCGCCTCGTCAAAGGGACAAAGCGGTCGTCACTCAGACGGGACTCCTACAGTTGTACTTTTCCAGAATTCATTGTGCTCTTGTACGATTCTTTTAAAGTTTGTAGTAAAACCTTTATTATATATAATCCAAATACCAGTGGTATTTGGATTATATACTCTTATCTAAAAAAATATTTATATATGGATAATAAAGTAATTTATATCCCCATTAATTTAAATTTAAAAAGTGATTGTAATCTCTCCTCTCTCTCTTACGTGCTTACGTGCAGTAACCTCCTCTCTCTTCCCTTTCTCTCGAAGCACAGAAAAAAACAAGTTTCTTAAACTTCTCCGAATATTTTTCAGGTTATTTTTTGGTTAAATATAGATTTAATTTATTTTAATTATGTTGACATCTAATCTCTTATGCGTTGTGTTTAAAGCATTCTTGGAACGAAGAAATGAAACAAAATTTCAACTTCTCTTGCTAACTTCATGTTGGCTCATTATCTTAAAAGTTAATATTTTCTATTTTCCGTGCTTACTAACCTATTTTTACAACGTGAATTAAAGAACTGAAAATTGCTGAGATACCCATTTTCGAGGTGGGTATTTATGAAAAATCCACCCGCAAGGTGGGTTTTATGATATACCCAACATTATATATTTTCACGTTAAATATTTCAAGATTCTCTTTAGATGCTCTGTTTTACAAAATTACCATTTTGATAATACCATAGCTACCCTTCGCGCAAATTTGGTCATATATATGTATTTGAATTCACAAACTTAGATTTGATTACGATTTCATTCTTCTTCTTCACGAGAGATCTGAATTCCATTGCTCTCATCTTCAGCAGAGATCGCAAAGATCGTTCGTAGTTCACTGTGCTTTTTCAGTCAAACTCCGATCATCGCTCATCATCATCATCATCATCTTCGTGGAGAGATTTGAAGTTTTTTGGCGATTAGGTCCTTTTTAATGGCTTCATTCTGCAACGATTCAACTTATTTGTAAAGCCCGCTTTTCTCATTCCTGAGCCTTTTATTTGTCTCTTTGAGCTTCTCGGTTGTTTACACTGATATAAAATAAACAATAATGAAAAGTATGATATCAATCAATATATACTTCTAAAAAAAGAAGGAAAAAAAAAATATTCTCCGTGATCTTAACACGAGGAATAGTCATTCTCCGTGATTTTAACACGAGAAATGACTATTCTTCCATATTCTAACACGGGAAACGGCCATTCTACGTGATTTTACAACTGAGAACGACCATTCTCCGTAATTTGAACATGCAGAATGATTATTCTCCTGCATGTTAACACGGCAATAGCCATTCTCCGTGATCTTAGAGCATCTCCAACGCTGTTGTGGCTTTGAAAAAAATGGTTGCCACATAGGAATAACATGACTTTATTTCAAAAGTTGTTCTCCAATGCAAATGTGCATCCGGTTGTTTGAGCTGGCAGGGAGAATGTGAAGTTCGTTGTAGATGTAGACATCAGATTTCACAATGATTTATTATTAAATAATAAAAAAATTTAAAAAACAGAAAGTTTTGTACAGAGAATTAAAATATTAATAAATTATATTCAGAGAAAACAGTTCGGAGAGAACAAATAAAAATTGTTTCTCGCATTTCTTAAAAAGTTTAAAAAAACGAAAATGTAATTGATAACTGCGTTTTGAATTTTTTTTTTAAATGCAATTACTATTTGCTTTTTTTGGAAAACACAAATAGTATTTATGTTTTTATTTTTCTTTATTTATTTAATTTTTTGATATTTTTTAAACGCACGTACTGTGCATTTTGAGTTTTTTTTCACTACTAGGTACGTTTTATTATTATGTTTTCATTTTTTCAGTTTGCCAAGTACTGGTTGCCTCACGAGAAAGAAATGAATGATGGAGAAATAGCGTTGAGAGAAAGACATTGTGTTGTGGTGATGACGTTGCCACCTAAACAACAAGACATTGTCTTGTGGTGATGCCACATAGGAATTATATGTCAGAACACGACAACAGCGTTGAAGATGCTCTTATCACGGGGAATGACCATTCTCCGTGATTTTAACACGGGAATGGCCATTCTCCTGCATTCTAACACCGAAAATGGCCATTCTACGTGATTTTACAATGGAGAATGGCCATTCTCCGTGATTTTAACACGGAGAATGACTATTCTCGTGCATGTTAACACGGGAATAGCCACCTCCGTGATTATTCTCCGTGTTTTTACAATAGGGAATGGTCATTCTCCGTCATTTTAACACGGAGAATAGAAATTTTTTGTGATTTTAACACAGGGAATGACCATTCTCATTCATTTTAATACGGAGAATGGCTATTCTTCGTGATTTTAGCACGGAGGATGGCAATTCTTCGTTATTTAATACGGAGAATGACCATTCTCCTGTATTTTAACACGAAAAATGGCCATTCTCCGTCATTTTAACATGGAGAATGGCAACTCTCCGTCAATTTAACACGGAAAAAGGACAATCTTCGTGTTTTTAACACGGAGAATGTCAATTCTCCATGATTTTAACACGGAGAATGACAAAAAGCTCTTAATTATCTTCATCAGCTCTCTCTTTTCTAGCTGGGGTTTCAGTTGATGCTGCTGATGATGATGAAGTGGGGTTCCAGTTGATGCTGTTGATGATGATGAAGTGAGAACTGATGACGACGATATGGTATGAAGATTGCATGCGAATGGAGAGTCACTGACGAGTTTTTGAAGTAAGGTTTGAAGATTTCGGAGGAGAAAACATAGATTCGAAAGTGAGCAGCGTATGGAAGAAAAGGAAATCAAAATATTTTTTTAAGAGTATGTTTCGTGGGTGTTTTCAATAAATTAGAAGGACAAAAAGGTCGTTCTGTACCCTTTTATATATTTTTCGTTAATTCTGGGCACGCGATAAAATGTTATTTTGCGGTGGATTTTTCATAAAACTTTTGCGATTTTTGGGCATTTGATAAATTTTCCCATTAAGGAATTCTACTTACTGTATGGAGTTCAATTTTTTGTCCATCCTGAAGTTCTATATCTTTTTATATAGAAAGAATAAATTATTTTTTTTCCATATTGGAGTTCATATCTTTTTATACAGAAGAATGAATTTATATTTAAGTTATGAATTAGAATAAAATTTAAATTTGCATTAGATAAAGTTAAATTAGATTAAATTTATTCTTATGTACTTAATTTGTTTATGTGTTTAATTAATGAGTGGAAACAAATTTTGCTTAATCTCAATCTAATTTTGCTTAATTTTGGAATGAATGGTATCAAATTATGTATAACAATTATAAGTTATTCACAGTCTGTGGGATAAATGTTATACGGATTTTTGTGTGTATGAATTATATACTATCACTTTCTTATGCAAATTGGAGTTGACATAATGATTAGCTTATGATAATGATATTTATCGGATGGTTTATTGTTTGATGTTATGATCTTATATATTTATTGTGATTTTGACACTATAATAGCTTTGTTCTCAGAAACTAGCCTTTATAGTTTATGTTCAATATGAAAAGAGATCAGTTTCTTTGAGTAATATAACATATATACAAATAGCCTCATCTATAATTTAAAAGTTAATTCAGTTTAAATTTAATCTAATATTAGGTATTATAAGAAGATAAATGAAAACATATTATTTTAGGTATATACAAAACCAAAAGTTAATTTAGTTTAAATTTAATTTAATCTAACATAATATTAGGTGTAGAGTAATTAGAAGATAATAGACAAAATATTATTATTTTTACAAATATGTTAGTTTGTTGGTGAATGTAGATTTTTTTTTCTTTTTCCAAAACGAAAAAATAGTTTGTTTTGGCCAAAACCATACTAAACCAAATTCCAATACAATGTATAACTAAAATATAATGAAATGATAAAACCTAATGAAATGATAGGGTCAAAAAAATTTAATTCACTCTAACAAGTACTAAATGTAGTTAAAAATGAACCAAAATTTATATTTTATATTAAAAAGTAATAATTTTCGTTAATATTTTATTGGTATATTATGTTTGCTACACAAAATGGTATTAATCTTTCAAAAACATTTTGCACTCGCAACGCATGTGCCTGATACTAGTTATCTTATAATCAAATACTCATAACTCATGTGGTTAAGGTGGGAGACATTTTCTTTGGCTGGGTTGGTTCAATTTCCACATTGTAGCAAAATTTCAACAAACTTTTTTTACCTGCACGTAATTAAAATCCGTATGTCTATTCTTTATGGGGAAAAAAAAATCCTAAAATCCTATATTTGAACTATATATATTTATATATATATATATATAATATATATATATAATATATTTATATATATATATATATATAGGAATGATCAAGATCCCCACACTTTTTGCATCTCCATGCATCCCTCCTATTTGCACCGTTAGATGGTGCTTAAGTCATCTAATCTTAACCGTTGATTTACCAATGGTTAAGATTAGATGACTTAAAGCACATCCAATGGATGTGAACATGGGGATGCATGGGGATGCAAAAATTATGGGATAACCTATCCTTCCTCATAGAGGAATGATCAAATCTCCACACTTTTTGCATCCCCATGCATCCCCCCTATTTGCACCGTTGGATGGTGCTTTAAGTCACTAATCTTAACGTTGATTTACCAAAGGTTAATTAGCTGACTTAAAGCACATCCAATGAAATATATATATATATATATATATATATATATATATATATATTTTAAAATATATTATATATAATATATATCTTATGGAAAAAAAATTCTAAAATCCTATATTTGAACAAAATATATGATTATATATGTTAATGCCGGGGCACAATTTTTGATGGAAACTGAAAATTTTGAAACGATTGTAAAGACAATGTTTCAAATCAACACTTCAAGGAAGGTGATCCTGAATTACGAGAATCTAAAAAATTTCGTAATCACAACAATCGATCGTAGTACTTCTAAAAGAAGACAATCAGAATTACTACTGGCAGCAATGAAGAAGATGACGGCGAAAGATGAAAAAACTCCTGCTGGGGTGAATAATCACCGTTGCTCAAAGCTTTATTCGTCCTACACAAACAGCTTCCAGGAACCACAAGTTCGTCGAGAACTTGGAACACTCTTGCTCTTCTGACTCCTCGGATGGATACAAACTCCCGTGCAAAAGCAACGCTGTTGCGACGCCTTTCCTCTCTCTCGAAGGCTGCTGGAATTCGCAAGCAAATTTCGATCAGAACTGTGTTAAAGAACACTTCTGAATTCTCTGTTTACTTGTGTTAAAAAATACTTCGTAAACTTTCTGTGGTGCCTTCTATTACTTGTATATCTTTTTTGGCCTTGTGAAAGAGAGGATGCCTTATATAGGCCATGCAGCAACTGCTCGGTTGCCACAAAGTTAGGGTCATGGTAAAAACCACCCCGAACATGTAGCAACCACCCAGAACGTACAAACGCACGTTCTGCTGCAAGTTACGCCAACTGCGCTCCTTGCACTCCGTACGACAGAGCGCGCACTGAGCTGCGCACACTGCGTGCACTGCACGCATTGCGCACGTGGCGTACGCAGCGCAACAAGTGCAAAGTGCGCCAACAAAATGCCACATTACGTCTCATGAGTCCATGAGCCCGAGTCCGAGTCCGAGTCCGAGTCCGAGTCCGAGTCCGAGTCCGAGTCCGAGTCCGAGTCGCTAAGCCCCTACGGGGCTTAGCTCCCATGGAAATAAATTTCCCAAGAGCAAAAAGCATGAATGCTTTCAATTGTTGATTTAGCCTTTTTCCCATTAGAAAAATAACCCCACATGGCACACCCATGTGCACCTCCACACCACATGTGCATCTCTAAACTAGCAAAGCTAATATATAGAGATACAAGTCCTTTGGTCTAGTCGATGTGGGACTAAAATTCACTTTTAAAAAAGACCAAAAACCCAACAATCCCCTACATATCTCTATATATGAGTATAAGTGTTTCCCCACAGTAACTGTCCATCATGCATTAGGAGAGATGTCGCTGACGACTTGAATCTTCCCGCATGGTTCAAAAACAGACTATAATACAAGAATGGACTAAGCCTTGAATTCTGCATCATAGCTAAAAAAATTTCCACTCACATAATGTAGTTACATGTGCTTCTGGCTACACATTAAAGGCCCTGTGCCAGCCTGGTTTCAGTGTATAAATTTGGGCGTCTATAAAATACGTAGGATTAGGAACGTAGACATGCCAGCTGTACTCATACGAATTATACTCCAATATATGGAAACCTCGTATGAATACATACACTGTAACATGCAGTAGAACCATAACTAATCTCATCCACACAAAATAAATGAATAAAATATATCATATAATGATAATGAATTGTCTTGATACAATATGTTGGGCGGAGACAAATCCACTACCAACAAGTAAAGGAAAATACATGAGAAAAGAAATAAATTTGGCGAGCGAAGCGAAGATGATCAAGTGCAATCACCCTCGAAGAAATGGAGATAGTCATGGCTAGAACTAGAGCACCTGCGAAAGACAAGATGTCACGACCCGATCCCAATAATTGGGTCGAACCGGATCATGCCCAGCCTGCACCGTTGTTGAGACGGCGGCAGTAAGCTGTTCAGTAGCAGGTAACCATACAACACAACTATATTTGTCACAACTCAACATCGGAAAATTTAAAACTTTATTAAACTTTTACAATAAAATGAAAGATACAACTTAAACCATTTTCTACATACATCATGAATTATAAAAGAAGAAGAAAAAACTAGGCAACCAGCTCATCAGTCTCGAGATCATCGTCCTCTAGTTGGGACCTCGGGAAATATCGCGGAACAAAACCTCATCAGTGATACCTAAAAATGTTGGGGTCTCCAGTCAGGAGGGAGCAAAGTACAATTCATGCTAATTTGACAATTGAAATAATAATAGAATCATGCACTTTTAAACAGTTTTGAAAATCAACTAAGCAGTTACAGATTTAAAACAGTTACAGTTCTGTGATGTGAATAGGCAATAAAATATGACCGGCTTGGGTTTGTTACAGGAAGATACGGCTTATCCCCGTGTGTATGAGGGGTAAGCTAATATAGTTACAGTAGTTACAGTAGTTTGGATGTGGTCATACTCATTACACTACTCCCCCAGTCCCCAATAGTTACAGTCAGTGCTCTCAGAGAGAGTTCCGTGTTGCATCGTGGTTTAAACTTGCATTAAAACGATTACTAAATAATTGTAAACTAACACAAAATGTACTTGCCTCAAAATGGACTGGACTGAAAAGTTGAAGACTTCAGGATGGAAATTCAGAATCGTCCTCGAATTCCTACATTCGAGAATTAGACTCAGATATCAGGTTTACCAACCTAGCTACGCTAGTTGAAATCTCTATTTGCGTCCTAGTCCAATTTTAGTTCTTTAATTAACAACACAGAAAACACGATTATTTGGTGCGTTGATTTAATACGAGGGAAAAATGATCATTTTAACTTGAATTCGAGAAAACATCGTCGATGCCAGATTATTTATGAAAACTTGGTAATTTTTTATAAATATAAATATAAAGCTAATTTTCTTATTTAATGAGAAATACGTGACTTTTTAACTATTAATAAACTTGTCAATTTTAGGTGAGAAATATTACTTAATTTTTTTATACGAAGATACTTTTTAATCATTTTAATCGTTAAATAATAAAACACGAAAAACCAGAAAATGACAGGAAACCTAAGCTATTACAGTTACAGACCAGCCAGCTGGGCTTATGCCCATTACAATTTATTACATAAATTAAAATAAGATAAACTGCCGTTAGTCCTAAACTGAAATAGAAATTAAATATAACAGAATTTTAAATAGAAAATAAATAATAAAAATAAAGATAACTAGTAAGTCTCAGATAATGGTCCGATCCTCATTTTGGCTAATTGCCTCAACGTCCGGGCGGGGCCGGTATCGTTTGCACTTAGCCGGGTCCATTGACCGATACGGTTGTCACCCAAAATCAAATATCGAATAAATTCCGAAAATCATTTTAAATGCATTTTTAAATTAATTCAGGATTGACGGAAAAATCGGGCAGCATCTCCTCTGTTTTTGGTCAACCCAAAAACTGGGAATTGGCGCCGATAATTCCTGCAAATCCCAAAGCAGGGAAAAACCCGAATTTTATATATATAACATATCCACAACCAATTCACAGCATAATCGGGACGACCCGAAATAATTTCGGAAGTCCGATTCCAAAACCACAAATCACAGAACGTTCCTGGAAAAATCTGAAAAGCCAACACATACTAAAAATCAATTCCCGAAATATTTCGGGAATTCAAAATAATCCACGGGACCCTTCCGAAAGTCCCGAAAAAATATGACGTCGCTAATACCGAATTCCCAAAGGGAACCGGGGACCATTTCATCATTGACAAATAATAATAAAATAGCGGGACAGGGGGTTATACCTCGGGTTGCTCGGCTAGAGCTCTCAGATGTAAAAATAGAAAGAAAATGATAATCCAGAGCAGCGACGTTCCCGAAACAGCGCTGGATCCGCAGTAACGCCAAGGGAAACTCAGCGTCGGGGGAAACTGTCACGCCCCAGAACCAGAATTCTGGAGAGCGGGGGCAGACATAGCCAGCTACGTATAACGGAATGGAATCTACACCGCTATACGGTCACGGCTGTCTAGATATGTGAGGATTTCACTACAATCCATCAGTCTCTTAAGGTCATAAAATAGCCTATTGTCTCAATCTCAACCAACTAATAATAATCACAAGATATCAGATCACCAAATATACAATTGTAAGGCATCCCAAACATTACATATCCAGATGATCATGAAGCTAGTCGTACAAAATGTAAGGACTAGCAAGAGTTTAAGTCATACATGATCAACCTCGAGTTGCCAATCATGCTTACAGCCCGTAGGCAGACAGTAAATAATGTTGCAAACGAGCTAACACTGCTCGGCGGCTAAACGCCTCAAAAGAATAATTTTACAATAGAGTGGGAGAGCAAAAATAAACCCACTCGTTGCCCTGGTTACGCCTGGTGACCCCCATCGGGCTGGAAAGCAGGAAGATCCTTTGGTGCTGCTCCGGTATCTGGCCATACAAAACCAGCTGGGTCAGACCCCAGAAAGAGCAAGTGCCACAAAGGAGGCTTCACTTAAGAACTAAAACCAGCAATTAGCACAAGAGTATAATTACATAAAAAAGGGCAGTAGTTAAGAAAAGCATGATGGGTAATTATAAAAGACGATCTTGTATAGAATCACTAAAAGACAGGACATATGGAAAGAAAGCATGACATGATGATATACGATGAGATAACCACGGGACTATTCAGATAGCCAGGTTACAACCCGTAAACCAAACAAGGACCGGGGTTGTAACCCTTCGTCTGAACGGAACTTGGTTTCTCTCACCATTTATCGGCAAGATAAATATAAGAAAGTAGGTCAAGTAACATTCTGGAGTGACAATCATTATAGTGACAATCTGGAGTGACAATCATTATAGTAACAATCTGGAGTGACAATCATTATAGTGACAATCTGGAGTGACAATCATTATAGTGACAATCTGGAGTGACAATCATTATAGTGACAATCTGGAGTGACAATCATTATAGTGACAATCTAGAGTGACAATCATTATAGTGACAATCTGGAGTGACAATCATTCAATCATTCTGGTACAATCTTACAATTAATCAATTCTAGACAATACTATACTGGACTAGACTCCATCCAAGCAATCACGGCCAATCATTGCCTACGGCTTTCTACATTAACTAACTAGGGTTATCACAATCCTAGTTACTAGCAAGATGCAATGAGATGCTCCAGGTAGTCACAGGCCCTGCAGCTATCCAGGTTATCCAGGCAATCATTATAGTGACAATCTAGAGAGTACAAGGCATTAGAGTGATAATAGAGTTCAATTATTAAAGTGACAATCAAGAGTGCCCTACATGACAGTGGACTGGAAATGTGCCCTACTCGTCGGCAGGCTACAAGTCCAAACATTTGCGGCCGGGATAACGGGATTGCCTGTAACTGGGAAACATCTCTTCATGTCTAGTGAATTATACTAATCATTAACCTTAGCCCATTTCAGTAGGTACTCCTGACCGTGGTACTCAGGAGTCCCCTCCTAGACATGATGCAAGACATGACTGTATTATTTGTATAAGCACAATCGCCCACGGTGTCAGGATTAATTATACAGGTCATGTCAGGTAGCCGTCGCAACAGCTATTCAAGATATCTCAGGTCCGGTTATTATATCAAGTGTACTAGTCAGGAGTGCGCTACGACGGGCCACTATCAGGTCATGTCAGACTATTGTGTCAGGAGTGCACCACTACGGGTCACTATCAGGTCATGCTCAATTATCAATTCCAAACATATCAAGTAAATTCGTGATTTTCAAGTTCAGAACAAAAGGCGTAAGGATATAAAATGGACGTTAAATATCTAATAAGATATCAATATTCAGGGCTATAGAAGAGCCATGCGGCTAAAGCATATGCGGCCA
Organism: Iris pallida; assembly: GCA_029216955.1. Lineage (NCBI taxonomy): Eukaryota > Viridiplantae > Streptophyta > Magnoliopsida > Asparagales > Iridaceae > Iris > Iris pallida. Next base: position 20,479 of record JANAVB010038341.1, on the reverse strand, counting down.
GGAATGATCACATGCGGCTGGAAGAGAACAGCCCATGCGGCTGAATGGATATGGGTTCATGCGGCCCGAAATCCGAGTTCATGCGGCTCAGAAAGGTCGGTCTTAAGGCAGTACGGGCGTGCGGCGCATGCGGCTGTAGGAGCTTATGCGATCAGGAATGGAGGGGTCTTATGCGGCTGAAGGGAATCAGGGTCTATGCGGCTCGGGATCAGTCAATCATGCGGCTGAGAGGACTCGGGTCCTCATGCGACAGCGGAAGACTGCGGTCTATGCGGCTCGCGAGTATTGGAGTTCATGCGGCTCAGAAAGGTCGAAGTCCCATGCGGCTGGGTCAAGCAAGTCTCATGCGGCTGGGTCAAGCAAGTCTCATACGGCCAGCGGGAATGGCGCATGCGGCTGCAGAGTTTCAGAACTTATGCGGCTGGGAATTGAGCGAGTTATGCGGCTAAGTGAGTCCGACTCTCATGCGGCTCAAGAACTTCCAGTCATGCGGCTGGATAGAACACTTGCCGCGTGAATATTCATGCGGTCAAGTCAGGCACTGTTCATCTTCTCCAAAATTTCAGAGAAGAAGAACACCATGAGAGCCAAGTCCTCAAGCTCCATAACTCCATCATCCGGAGCCTAAATCCGAACTTCCATAGGTCAAAATGGGTAGAACGAAATTTTCTACAACATGGAACCATCAAAACATAGAAATAACAAGATTAAGTAGATCATAATCCAAGAAATCCGAAAATAAAATAAACTTAGATCTACAAGAATCTAGCCCATGGAAAGTGAAAATGCCAAGTACTAAAGTGCTTTAGAATGTATTAGGAAGAGAATGAAGTAATAAAATTGGAGTTCCTCCATGAAGCAAGTTGCACTTGCCTAGACCTCTCTCTCCTCTCTCTGGTAGGTAAGAAATAAATGAGGAAGAAGAATATGAGTAATAAAGAGAGAGAAAGAAGAAATGACAATAAATATCAAAGGTGGTGGTAGGTAGGGGGTTCACCTTGGGTTCATCATGAACCCAATCAAAACCAAGCCAAGCCGAACCATCCAACCAAATCAGGAATAAACTAAGCCAAGAAGGAAATCATGCAATACAAGAATGAAATACGTACACGTATTCCAAGAATACATAATACGAACCACAGGCATTACAGAAACGGCCGGGGAGAGCCGACGACAGGGGGCTGTCGACGGGGTGTGGCCGCACGGGGCGTGGGCCAGGGAGCTCGGCCGCGAAGGTGATCGCTGGAGGAGGCACCGAAAGGGGGCGCACTGGTCGGGGCGGACCGCGGAGGAGCGGGGAGCGGCGGAGAAGCTCGCGGGGCGGACGCGTGCTCGCGAGGGAGCGGGCGGCATCGGCGAAGAGGGGCTGGCGCGGAGTGGGGTGGCACGGTCGCCGGAAGGGCGCGCGCGAGGAGGAGGCGCCGAAAGGCGGCGCGGCGTCGGCTTCGGTCGGCCCTAGGGAGGCCGACGGGGCGGTTGAGTGGCGTGGGGGCTGTCGGGGAAGGGTTTCTGGGGAGAGGTGGAATAGAGAGTTAGGTGGATTTTGATAGTATAAAGAGGAGAGTGCTTCCAGGAGAGTGGGGTGAAGTGGTTGTTCTCTGTTGAAGAAGGGAGTGGGGGACGTGGGAATATTAAGGAGGAGTGGGTCAGAGAAGTGTGGTAGAGAGGAAAATGAGGGGAGAGCCAAGAATGGGTTTTTCCATTGATCGGGTGAAAGGTTGCTGGTCCTACGGGACCAGCTAGAATAATTATTATTATATTTTTTTAATAATTAATAGAACCCAGTCAAAAATCAGAATTTAAAAAGAATGGAATTGGGTTTGGCTCAGGCCTGGGTCTGGGTTCGGACTCGGGTCTGGGTCTAAACTCAAAAAGCCATGTTATTTATTATTTTTCGAAATCTTTTGCACTCAAAAATATTAATAATAATAATAATACTAATAATAATAATTTGGAAATACTAATTATAACACTATTATTAATTAATTACAGGAACATGAGTTTCACACAAGAGCACACACCTGGCGAGATAACCAGGTCCTCAGAGGGACGTAACAAGACACATAATATCATGCCAATAAATGAATAAATAAAGCTCAACAGAAAAGTATATGTGACTACACAAATAAAGGTCATTAACCATTCTATGTGAAAATGTATTTTGAAGACAACGTTCCACACAAGGGCTCCCGAGACTAGAAATATGGCGCATTAGCGTTTCAACCAAGGCACTAGTGGCATCTAGAGAAAAGTAAATACACGGCCCATTAGCACTCGGATGAGAGCTAAGGGGCATCTAGAGGAAAATAAATGCACGACCACTAGCTCTTGGGTGAGTCACTAACGGCAGCTAGAGGAAAGTAAATGCACGGCACATTTGTGTTTCAACCGAGGCACTAGTGGCATCTAGAGAAAAGTAAATAAGTGCACGGCACACTAGCTCTCGGCTGAGTCACAAATGGCAGCTAGAGGAAAGTAAATGTGTGAAAGCCCCTGCGCCTAATAACATTCTTTTCCCTCCCCATGAACTACTCGTGCTGAATCCACACCACGATATTTGTAATAACCGCTAAGTCTTCTAGGCAATTATATTAGCGGTTATATCCTAACGCTCGTCCAATACGCACCGATGTACGGTCGGTACGCAAGTCCGAATCTATATGAGACACGTGACATCGTGGCACACAGGTGTCGGGCCAATAAATGCGGCACAAACAAAGTCGGTCCCTTAACTCTAGGCCAAAAGCATAAAAAACTATAGTATAGTAATTTGCAACTACATATAATTTTGAAAGTACAACTTATAAGAAATAAAACAAGCATAATATTGAGCAAAAAATTAAACAGTAAAGCCAAGGTGTCTTGCCTGAGGTCCTTGCTGGTGAAACCGACAATCCCGTTGGGTACAGAATAGTCACAGGGCTACACAAGATGAACTCAGACGATGTGACAAATTTCTAAAATAAAAACCAAAAATAAAATATTCTGGAAAATTTTTGGGAAAAATATATGATGTGTATTTTTTCGTCAGCATTCCGAAACTTTAAACGGTTCATGATTCTGATTCCTGGTTCTCCCAGAATCTAAAAAATACTAAAACGTGTCAGATTTCGGACAACTAACACTCCACAAATTTTTCAGAAAATTAAGTTCCGAATTTATGAAAATAAAATTTATATTCAAAAATATACCTCAATACGATTCCAACAAAAAAAACTGGAGGTCAAACGGAGTCCGGAGTTGGGAGTTATGGTCATTCGAAGTTGCTACAACCTTTGAAAATTGAGGCTGAATTTATGACGAATTTTGGGCTTAGTTATGACGAAAAAAAAAGAGCAAAATTTTGACAAGGATGGTTTGAAAGATGATTTATTCATAGATTCGATAGATATATATAATGGCTAGCAATTAGCAAATTATGATAGGATTAGAAAAAAATCAATAAGGATGATTATGATTACCAACTAATTTGGATAGGAATAGAATTGGTTTAAATAAGAAATGATCTAATTAATGCTAGATATGATTCCAATAGGATAAAAATTTCTAATGAATAAATCTTCCCATAAATTTAAATCAAATAAATTATTTAAAAACAAATCAATTTGACTGCAATCCTTTAATGATCACCATAATAACTTTAAGTATTATTCTATATTATCAAGTAATTCAATCATATGAATCCAAATCCAAATCAACTCAACATAATAACTTTAAAATATTTATCAAAATAATTTAAATCAAATAATAAATAAATTATTTTATCAAATAATATTTCAAATCTAGATTAGATAAATCGTAATGCTCCAATTAGTCATCGTAAGTATTTTAAACAATATTTAAATTATCAACATAATTTAAAGTATAGTTGATAACCATCAAGATAATTTAAATAAATTCAAATATAATCAAATAACTGATTAATATATCAAAAATATTCGATGTCATCAATATTATAAAACTTACTTTTATAAATCCAAATCGTTATTTAAAAATGAATAGACAAAAAACCTTTTATCGCTCAATTTTTTTTTTAAAACTAATTTTTAGAAGACCAAGAATAATAAAAACATATTTTATATTTCAAATAAAAAATTCGAGAATATTTTTTTAGAAACATTATTTCAAACCATTAATTTAAAACTAGTTTTTGGTAACAAAAGTAATCAAAATATCTTTTACAAAATTTCTACGAAAATTACTTTTAAACACGAAATTAAAATATATAGATATAATTTAAAAAATAATAATTTCGGAAAGATGAGTTACAAATCTACCCACCTTTGAAAATTTTCGTACTCAAAATTTAAGGACTACTAGGATAGACGGACTTGGTTGATCGATAAAAGGATAGTAAGAATTTGTGATAAGAGAAATAGATGGAAGGAAAAAGAGAATTTCTTTAATGAGAACATTAATCAATTTGGATGAAAAATAGAAGAAGTGAATGGATATGGCTTGATGTGCACGGACACGATGCACAAACACATTTGTAGGTGGAAAAAATTAATGGAACAGAGAATAATGAGCCTCTCGTTATATAGGGTGGAAGCTACTATTTAGATAAGAATTATGATAGTTGCAAAACCCTTTAGATAATTCCTCTATTTATTTTAAATCAAATTTAATAAAATTTCAATCCAAATCTAAATCAATTTAAATCTAAAAATTCCATCCTTTAGTTTAAAATCAATCAATTTCAAATATAGATATTAATTTAACTATTTAAAAAATCCATAAAATCAAATCAAGATTTAAATCGCCACAATAATTTCAAAATATATTTCCAAAATACTAATAATAATAATTTCAAAAATTATATTATTATTTAAAAATAAACTAATAAATAATTATGAATATATATGTATGTCCAAATAATATTTACATAAATATACTTTTCTAATATACCATTTTATATAAAAATTATTTATTATTATATCTGTAAAATGAAAGGCTTTTCATAATTAAAATCATAACTTGAAAATTTAGGTACGATAGTGTAGGGTGTGAAAATTATGACACGCTGACATGAGACTCAGTCAAAGCCATACGCTCTAGGCTATACACTCAGTAAAAGTCATACGCTCAGTCAAAGCCATACGCTCGAGGCTATACGCTCAGCCATAGCCATACGCTCATCCAAAGGCCGTACGCTCAGTGAATATTTTATTATTTCTGAGATGACAACACAGCATGTATTTAATAAAGGATAAATCTGACACTTCGTCTTTCATGCAAAGACAGCTGTCCATGAAGACTAGCCGTCGTATAGGTTTCCGAAGAGTCGGTTTTGTCTTTACGAGGACAGCTCAGCATCTCATAAATGTAAAAGCCATCATTACTGTCAGTTTTGACAGTCTGTCAGCCATCATATCCGCAGTCACGACGCTCGAGAAGATTTTGTCAGTTATTGGAAGATATGGCGTATCAAAGAAGATTGATGATGGCCACGTGTCTACTTATTCAAACATGCCACGTGTTTACTTATTCAAACATACGACTCCTTGCCAACCAAGTGAGCGTATGGATTCCATACGACTCCTTACCAACTAAATGAGCGTATGGATTCTATACGACTCCTTACCAACCAAATAAGCGTATGGATTCCATACGACTCCTTGTCAAGTGAGTGTATAGTTTCCATACGACTCTCTGTCAATAATGTGAGCGTATCAGCTTTATATGGTTTTACGCTGTCCAAGTCAGCATATGCAAGACATGTCCTTCAAAAGCTAGCGTATGACTCTTCTTCTAAGGCAGCGTATCACAGCAGTTGTGTCCAGAATGATTTTCAACGTGCAGTTAACACACGTTCTCACGTGTCCTACACTCAGCTATCCACTTCTTCAGAAGTTATGCAACGTGGCATTCATGCCATCAATCTCTCCTGAATATGCTCCACTACTTTCAACCGCACGCTAGTGTGTCTCCATCAGAATTTGCCATACGTCCCTGCAGTTATGCACACGTCAAGTAACTACTGAGCGTATGCTTAAGGACAGTTATCCTGAACTCTATAAAAGAGAGTTTCTTCATCTTCATCAGAGACTACAGTCAATTTCAGAGAGAACAGAGAGATTGCCCAGTTGCTGTCCAAGTTCTTCAAAGTTCGAGTTTTCTTCATCGTATCGTCCAAGGGATAAAGTAATCGTCTTGTAGATTAGATTCCTACAGTTGTAATTTTCTCAGATACAAAATAAATAAAGTGAATTTATTTATAGAAAACAGATAGCTAAAAATAATTATTATCTATATTATTTCAAAACTATAAAAATAGAAAAAAAATTTTTTTAAAAATATGTACGCTCGCACATAGTCGCACTCGTCGAGCAATTACGAAAAATAAAATTTCGTGTGCGACATACAATGCAACTACGCGATGTACAATATACAAAAATAAAAAAATCAGTATCAAATTTATTTAAAAAATAGTAGAAATTTAGGGATTTTACAGGCTACACATTAAAGGCCCTGTGCCAGCCTGGTTTCAGTGTATAATTTTGGGCGTCTACAAGTTTACCCTCAAGAGACGGCCTGATATCTCTTTGTCCATACACTATAGGTGAGTTCATTATAAAGTGACATGGCATGAAGCGCTTTGCGCTTCCCTTACGGTGCTACGCCGCTATGATATGGCTTAAAGCTGAGGCCTTACCCCGTACCGGGAACCTCATCATAGTGTCATACTACTGTAGTATGAGGCAACCGTCTCTTTGTAGTGCCAAACTACCCAGCATGAAGCCTTAGGCTTCCTTACGGTGTTACGCCGCAACGACATAGCTTGCAAGGCCGAGACTTTATCCCTAACCGGGTACCTTATCGTGGTATCGTGCCACTGTAACATGAGGAACTCCTCTTTGTAGTGCTGACTACACCCCTCTTTATTTTAACATACAACATTAGGCTAACTACCTATTTGCGGTGCTACGCCGCTGTGACTTGACCTGCAAAGCCGAGGCTTTATCCTATTCCTGGGCAGCCCCACATATAGGAACCTCATTGTGGAGTCACCCCACTGTAGCATGGAGTTTCACTCCTTGTAGTGCTGCTCTACCGTGCTTCCTGTAAAGCACACCAGGCATTCACTCTGCCTGAGAACTCATTAAGGCAATTAATCCAACCTTCCCACAGGAATCATTTTCTGCAGAAAAAAACAGTAGACAACAGTGGTTATAGGTCCGTAACCTCTCCATGCCCTATAGAACATATATCCACCGTTCCTGATATTCTTCCAGTTAATGGTCCTCCTTTGAACCAAAAGCTAGATGCCTAGTAGATAAATCTTTGAACTAATAGCATAAAACTTTATGGTAGGAATATAATAACTAATATCAGAATGCCTTCAAACCCATTTTACAAGCTGTGTCATCGACCAGCTGGCGCTTGGCCCTTGGTGAATGGATCCGTCAGGTTCTCCTGACTCCGAACATCAATCATGGCAATAACACCTCTCTTGATAAGATCGTGTACTGCCCTGTGCTTCAACCGCACAGTCCACTTCTTCCCGTTGAAGAGGTCATTTGATGCCACCGCCGCAGTCGCCTGGTTGTCGCAGTATTCGGTATCGCCGGTATTTGTGCCCCAACTACTGGAAGATCATACATGAGCTTATGAAGCCATTCTGCTTCCTCGGCTGCGGTATCAAGTGCAAAGAACTCAGATTCCATGGATGACCGCGAGAGCATAGTCTGCTTCTTCGACTTCTACGATATAGCAGCTCCACCCATTGTAAAAATAAATTCTCCTGTGGACCTCTCGCTCTCCACCTCTGAGCACCAGCTGGCATCACTTAAGCCTTCCACTACCGGCGGATCTCCGCTGTAGTACAGTGCATATGTCTGAGTCTTCTTGAGATATCTCATAACCCGTTTCACAGCTTTCCAGTGTTCAACACCTGGGTTGCTCGTGAAACGACTCAGCATTCCCACGACGAAAGCTATGTCAGACCTTGTGGCAGTAGTAGCATACATCAAACTCCCGATTACGCTTGCATACTCCAGCTGCCTGACACTTTCCCCTGAATTAGGCTTCAGCTTCAAATCACCACTGTACGTATCGATCCCAGGAAGATCCTGATACCCATAACGAGTGATCATTTTCTCAATATAATGAGACTGTGACAGTGCTAGTCCAGTGTCTGTCCGGATGATCTTGATCCCTAAGATCACATCAGCTTCCCCCAAGTCCTTTATACTGAACTTGCTCGAGATGAATTTTTTTGTCTCTGTGACACAACCCATATCCGTTCCTAGGATAAGCATGTCGTCCACGTACAGACAAACGATCACACCTCATCTATCAGCGAACTTCGTGTAAACACACTTGTCCATTTCGCTGACCATGTAGCCATTTGACCTTATAACTTTGTCAAATTTTTCATGCCACATCTTGGGAGCCTGTTTAAGACGTACAAAGATTTCACCAACTTGCAGACTTTATCTTCAAGACTCTTGACGACAAATCCCTCTGGCTGTTGCATGTATATCTCTTCGGTCAGCTCGCCATTTAGGAAAGCCGTTTTCACATCCATCTGATGTATCACCATCTTATGTATTACTGCAAGAGCGATCAACACTCTGATGGTGGTCATCCGGGCTACTGGAGCATATGTGTCAAAGTAGTCAATCTCCTGCTTCTGAGAAAATCCCTTGGCTACCAACCTAGCCTGAACTTGTCAATAGTTCCGTCTGTTTTCATCTTTTTCTTGAAGATCCATTTGCATCCGATGGGTTTCGCTCCTTCAGGAAGATCAACCAACACCCAAGTGTTATTTGAGGTGATAGAATCAATTTTATTGTCAATCGCCTCCTTCCAGAAAACCGCGTCTCTAGTCTTCATCGCCTCATCATAGGTAAGCGGATCTGCTTCCACATGATAGGTGACAAAGTCACTTCCGAAGTCCTTCGGCCTTCTCACTCGCTTCGTTGACGGCTCAGCGAGATCTGGTTCAACCGTTGTTTCAACAACAACATCTTCTTGGACCACATCTTCATTGAAGACCTGCACACCCTCATTATTCTCCGGAACATTCGCAAGAATAATATTCTTGTGCCTTGCAAATTTGTCTTCAAAATATTATGCGTTGCGAGATTCAATGATATGATTTGACTCAATATCAAGAAATCTCCGAGCATCACTCTTCTCGGCATACCCCAAGAAGATCGTCTTAGTAGTCCTTGTCCCAAGCTTCTGAATCTTCAGATCTGGAAGCTTGACATATGCCAGACATCCCCACACTCGAATGACATTCAAGTTAGGTCTGACTTTGAACCAGAGTGCATGAGGAGTAATGTCAGAAGTTACATGAGGCACCCTCTTCAGAATAAAAGTGGCCATCAGTGCAGCTTATCCCCAGTAGCACTTTGGAAGACCCGCAGTCAACAGCATTGAGTTAATTATTTCTGTTAATGTTCTGTTCTTCCTCTCTGCTACTCCGTTTGATTGAGGAGAGTACGGAGCCATAGTCTCATTGACAATTCTATGTTCTTTGCAGAATGATGCGAATTCATGAGACCTGTACTCCCCATCTCGATCACTTCTTATTTTTTTGAGTTGTTGTCCAGTCTGCCACTCAGCTTCGGCTCTGAACTCCTTGAACTTCTCGAATGCTTCGTCTTTAGCCTTCAGAAGTAGACGAATGTATACTTTGAGAAGTCATCGATGAAGGTTATGAAATACTTCATCCCGGCCTTTGTAGAGAACTGTTTGAAGTCACAGATATCGGAGTGTACCAACTCCAGAAGATCTGTACTTCGATTAACCGATGAAAGGGTTTCCTTGTGATCTTTGTTTGAGCACAAACTTCACATTTCTCTACCTTATCCCCACACTTGGAGATAAGTCCTATACTAGACATTCTGTTTATTCGTTTATAATGAACATGTCCTAGCCTATTATGCCACAACTCAAGAGTATAAGCAGAAGGAGTGATTTTATTAATCACATTAATTATATTGGACTGATTTAAAAGTTGAATTTTGAACATTCCTTCGGTATAAAAAGCTTTCCCGAAATATGTTTCCTTAATAGACATCACCATCTGGCCAGCATTGATGTCCATCCTGAGGCCTGTGTTGCAGAGTAGGCCTCCTGAGATCAGGTTCTTGGCGATAGCAGGTACGTGCTTCACGCCTTGAAGCGTCAGAGACTTCCCCGAAGTCAGCTTCAACACCACCGTCCCGATCCCGAGCACTTTAGCTTGTGCCTGGTTCGCCATCATAACCACTTCAGAAGTAGGTGTGTAGGTGGTGAACCACTCCTTACTGGAGCAGACATGGCAGGAGACTCCAGTGTCTACCCACCAGTCAGAGTCAGTCCTTACCGCATCAACCTGCGCAATCATAGCAACAACGTCAGTGATCATAGATACCTTACTAGGCTCTCCTTGCTCTGATTGCTTGGTCTTTGCTTTGCATTCACTTTTGAAGTGGTCCTTCTTGCCACACTTGAAACAAGGCATCTGAGACTTTGCCTTCTTTCGCTTGAAGGAAGTCTCCTTCACGTTCAAATTGTTAGGGTCCTTCTTCTTGCTGTGGGAAGCCGCCTGCTTTCCCCCTTGATTTCTTGGTATGAACCAGATTGGCGTTAGCCAATTGCTTGGACAGTGCGTCCATCTTGAGTTGAGCTCGCATTTGGTCCTCAATATAGATTTCCTACAAGAGATCTTCAAGGCTGATCTCAAGCTTCTTCCTAAGCATGTTTGCATAGAACTTACTCCATCCAGCGGGGAGCTTTGAGACAATCCCTCCAACAACAAACTTGTCGGGGAGGGACATCGCCTCGTCTTCCAACTTCTGTCATAGCTTCAGAAATTCCTTTACCTGCGGCAGCATGGACTTCTCGTCCTCAAAGAGCCATTTGTGATATTTTTCAACCACAAATATCTTGCTCCTGTTCTTGTCTTCTTCGTACAGTTTCTCCAGAGACTCCCATATGTCTCTGGCAATTGTCTTCTTACTGTAGGATTCTGCTAGGGAATCCTCCATAGCATTCAGGATAAGCAGCCTACAAATGCTATTCTCCTTTCTCCACTTGGCCTGAAGTTTAGTAGCCGCAGCGATTGTAGCAGCAGACCCAGTATCTGGAATAGTAGGTTCCTCTTCAAGAAGCACGTGATCAACGTCTCTGAGTTGAAGAGTGAGATAAATCTTCCTCTTTCAGACTTGATAATGCTCTCCATCAAACTTTTCTAACTTACAAAAGTCAGTATTGAGGAGTGAAGCATTAAAGTTTTCCATCGTAGCAATAAAGCTTTGAGATTGTTAATGCCGGGGTACAAATTTTTGATGGAAAACTGAGAATTTGAAACGATTGTAAAGACAATGTTTCAAATCAACACTTCAAGGAAGGTGATCCTGAATTACGAGAATCTAAAAAGATTTCGTAATCAACAACAATTGATCGTAGTACTTCTAAAAAGAAGATACAATCAGAATTACTGACAACAATGAAGAAATGACTGGCGAAAGATGGAAAAACTCCCGCTGGGATGAATAATCACCGTTGCTCAAAGCTTTATTCGCCTACACGAACAGCTTCCAGGAACCAGCAAGTTCGTCGGAGAACTTGGAACACTCCTACTCTTCTGACTCCTCGGATGGACACGAACTCCCGTGCAAAAGCAACGCTGTTGCGGCGCCTTTCCTCTCTCTCGAAGGCTGCTGGAATTCGCAAGCAAATTTCGATCAGAACTGTGTTAAAGAACACTTCTGAATTCTCTGTTTACTTGTGTTAAAAATACTTCGTAAACTTTCTGTGGTGGCTTCTATTACTTGTATATCTTTTTGGCCTTGTGAAAGAGAAGATGCCTTATATAGGCCCTGCAGCAACTGTTCGATTGTCACAAAGTTAGGATCATGGTAAAAACTACCCCGAACATGTAGCAACCGTCTAGAACATGCAAACGCACGTTCTGCTGCAAGTTGTGCCAACTGCGCGCACCCTGTGCTCCTTGCACTCCGTGCGACAGAGCGCGCACTGAGCTGCGCACACTGCGCGCACTGCACGCATTGCGCACGCAGCGCAACAAGTGCAAAGTGCGCCAACAAAATGCCACATTACGCCTCATGAGCCCATGAGCCCGAGTCCGAGTCGCTAAGCCCCTACGGGGCTTAGCTCCCATGGAAATAAATTTTCTAAGAGCAAAAAGCATGAATGCTTTCAATTGTTGATTTAGCCTTTTTTCTATTAGAAAAATAATCCCACATGGCACACCCATGTGCACCTCCACACCACATGTGCATCTCTAAACTAGCAAAGCTAATATATAGAGATACAAGTCCTTTGGTCTAGCCGATGTGGGACTAAAATTCACTATATATATATATATATATATATATATATATATATATATATATATATATATATATATATATATATATATATATATATATATATATATATTGGAACCAAGTAAATTATTTTTGGAATCGCTCCCACTGGGATTCGAACTCCTGACCACTTGGGCCGCATGCATCTCTCTTAACCACTAGGCTAGAGGTCATTTGCATATATATATATATATATATATATATATATATATATATATATATATATATATATATATATATAATCAAGTTTTTAGTATCTTTCATAAACGTATAATATTTAAATACTTTTAAAAGATTCAGAAAAATATAGGAATTTTAAGCATGTGAAATTTTAAACGTGTTCCGTACGAATTATTGACAAATTTGACCAAAAAAAATGTGGTGACAATCTGTTTAATTAGCAAAATCTGACCACTTGTTTAAGTATGTGAAGTTTCTAATTTCAATACTTTCGTTTGACTAATATTTTATTTATTTTTTTAACGTATTTCACTTGTACTGTGTCGGTCTATACACTGTTTATACTCTTACTTTTGTCGGGTCCGATTTTTTTTTTCCGTTTGCCGAATTGCTACAAACTTCAGACACAGATGTTTATTACCAAATGGTTAATTGGAATGTTACTGCTCAGAGAAATTCTAGCCAGTAGGTCCGAATCAAATCCTAATGGGAAATCAAAGCCTATGATAGACATAGATACCACCTCACATAAGCATAGCGACATAGCAAGCAGGAACTTCACATGCCTATGAGAAAAGAAAAAAAAAACAGTACGAAGAGTTCCAATCTCTGCCCAGAAATGTTGTAGACATGACCATCTCTTGACAAATTTTAACACTATGACCCACACCAATGTGAGGAACACCAGTATTTAGACTTTGTTTATTTACTTTAGAAATAAATACACCAATTTTTCTAGGCTTCGTGACTATTACAAAAACTATTCATATTTCGAAAACGATTACACTTATCATCTTTCTGCTTTATAATTTTAGATCACATTTGGTTCACTGAATCATGATCTTGGAGAAAAAAAATTATTCATTTACTATATTTGAATGTATGAAGGAAAGGGAAGAAAGGAAAAATGATTCCGAGGAAAGAAAAATATGAGAAAAAATGGTTCCCTCACCCACCCACCCAATGATTTACTGTTGGATTGTATATCGTTTGCGGTTTGAGCGCTCAAAAATGGGTGACAATGGAATTGGTAATTGTTGGTGCTTTATTTACATGGAGAGAGCTTGCTCTCAACATGTCTTGTAAAATTTTAGTCCCACATTGGAAAAGCACCAGAGTTATCTCAACATATACACTTGGGTGTGTTGTTGAGAGATGCACATGGGGTGGTGACCCTAAGGAGGGAACCATGTGGGTGATTTTACTAGGAGGTAAGAATAAGGCTCCAAGGATTAAGCATTAATGCTTTTGTCATTCTCTTGGATTAATTCCACTTAGAGCTAGCCCCAAAGGGGCTTAGCGACTCGGACTCGGACTCGGGCTCGGGCTCATGGGCTCATGAGGCGTAATGTGGCATTTTGTTGGCGCACTTAGCACGTCATGCGGTCTTTATGCGGCTCATATGCGGCCATACGGTCTTATGCGGCATGCGGCTCATATGCGGCCTCATGCGACAATGCGGCTCATGCGGTCCATGCGGTCCATGCGGCTCATGCGGCTCATGCGGTTCATGCGGTTCATGCGGCTCATGCGGTCCATGCGGTTATGGAAAGAGTGAATCAATGCGATTAATTCAGATCCTATCTTTGTGGGATTTGAATTAATTTCGTTACTATCTTTGTGGGATTTGAATTAATTCAGTTCCTATCTTTGTGGGATTAGAATTAATTCGTTGCTATCTTTTTGTGATTTGATTCAATCTTTCCATAACTGAAGAGGTGGTTAGGGTTTCCACCCTCTCTCTATAAATACTCTCTTCTGGCCTCCTTTGTGACTACGACGAAATTACAAGTGAGAAAAGGAGAAAGAGAGAGAGGGCTGCTGCCGCCATTGCAAGTCCATCCGAGGAGTCAGAACAGAGGTGACATCGAGCGTTCCACAAGTTATTCAACTTGCTGGTTCCTGGAAGCAGATCGTGCGGGGCGAATCTTGCTTTGAGCAACGGTATTTTGACACCCCAACATTGTTCTTCTTCTCATCTCTCTCTAGTTTTATTGTAACTCGTTCTGTCCCAATTGCAACACATTTGCAAGGAAGAACGAGAGATCTTCTCTTCTCTTTTTCCCTTCTTCAGATTGTAATTTGGCTATTTGATTTTTTATACCATCGTAGATCTTGAGTTTGCTCTCTGCAAAGTTTTGTGGGACATCTCAGATCTCGATAGCATCTGTTTTTCCATCTTTGATCAAGCCCCGGGACTAACAATCTCAAAGCAAGATCCGTTATAGATGGAAAACATTAATGCTTCGCTCCTCCAATCGGACTTCTGCAAGTTGGAAAAGTTCGATGGAGAGCACTATCAAGTCTGGAAGAGAAAGGTGTACCTAACTCTTCAACTGAAAGACGTTGATCATGTTCTGTTGGAGGAAGAACCCTCTGTTCCAGACACTGGATCTACTGCCGCCATCAACGCGGCTACCAAACTCCAGGCCAAGTGGAGAAGGGAAAATAGCATCTGCAGGCTTCTCATCCTGAATGCTATGGAGGACTCTCTGGCAGATCCTACTCAAGAAGGAACTTGCCAGAGACATATGGGAGTCTGTGGAAATCTGTATGAAGAAGATAGAACAGGAGCAAATGTTTGTGGTTGAAAAATATCACAGATTGCTCTTTGAGGACGAAAAGTCCATGCTGCCACAGGTGAAGGAATTTCTGAAGCTGCGTCAGAAACTGGAAGACTAAGAGATGCCCTTCCCGACAAGTTTCGTCGGAGGGATCGTCTCAAAACTTCCTGCTGGATGGAGTACCTTCTATGCAAGGATGCACAGAAAGAAGCTAGACATTAGCTTGGGAGATCTACTTCAAGAGATCCATGTTGAGGACGAGATGCGTTCTCAACAGAAGGTGGACACTCTGTCCAAACAGTTGGCTAAAGCCAATCTGGTGCAGACGAGGGATCCCAAGGGGAAGCAGGCGACTTCTCATCCCAAGAAGAAGGACTTCACTAATCTGAAAGTGAAGGGTCCTTCATTCAAGCAACAGAAGACTAAGTCCCACGTGACTTGTTACAATTGTGGCAAGAAAGGCCACTACAAGAGTGAATGCAGATCTAAGCCTAAACAATCAGAGAAAGGTGAGCCTAATAAGGTTTCATTGGTTTCTAATATTGTTGCTATGATCGGACAGGTCACAACTGTGGGGGTTGACTCTGACTGGTGGATAGACACTGGTGCGACTTGCCATGTCTGTTCTGACAAGGAATGGTTCGTCACGTACCAGCCGATATCTGAGAAGGTTGTCATGGCGAACCAGGCCCAAGCTGAAGTTCTGGGGATTGGGACTGTGGAGCTGAAACTCACTTCAGGGAACACTCTGACGCTTCAAGGTGTGAAGCATGTTCCTCCTCATTGCCAAGAACCTGATCTCTGGGAGCCTGCTCTGCAACGCAGGCTTGAGGATGGACATCAACGCTGGTCAGATGGTTATGTCCAAGAAGGGAACATACTTCGAGAAGGCTTATCAAACCGAAGGAATGTTTAAAATTCAGCTTGTCAACCAGTTTGATGACATTAATGCAGTTGCATTTTCGGCTTATTCTCTTGAGTTATGGCATAATAGACTAGGACATGTTCATTGTAAAAGAATCAACAAATGTCTAGTCTAGGACTTATCTCCAAATGTGGGGGTAAGGTGGAGAAGTGTGAAGTGTGTGCTCAGACGAAGATCACAAGGAAACCCTTTCATCGGGTCAATCGAAGCACAGATCTTCTGGAGTTGGTGCACTCCGATATCTGTGACTTCAAACATTTCTCCACGAAGGCCGGAATGAAGTATTTCATAACCTTCATCGACGACTTCTTAAATACGCGTTCGTCTACTTGCTCAAGTCCAAAGACGAAGCTTTCGAGAAGTTCAGAGAGTTCAGGGCCGAAGCTGAACGGCAGACCGGACAACAACTCAAGAGGTTGAGAAGTGATCGAGGTGGGGAGTACAGGTCTCATGAATTCGCATCGTTCTGCAAAGAACATAGAATCATATGCGAGACTACTGCTCCATATTCTCCTCAATCCAACGGAGTAGCAGAGAGGAAGAACCGAACATTAACAGAAATGATAAATTCTATGCTGCTCACTGCAGGTCTTCCAAAATGCTACTGGGGAGAAGCTGCATTAACGGCCACTTTCATTCTGAATAGAGTGCCATATGCAACTTCGAAAGTAACTCCTCATGAACTCTGGTTCAAAGTCAGACCAAACTTGAATGTCATTCGAGTGTGGGGGTGTCTGGCGTATGTGAAGCTTCCAGATCTGAAGATTCAGAAGCTGGGGACAAGGACTATGAAGGCGATCTTCTTGGGGTATGCCGAGAAGAGTGATGCTCGGAGATTTCTTGATATTGAATCAAATCATATCATCGAATCTCGCGATGCTGAATACTTTGAAAACAAGTTTGCTAAAGACAAAAATATTGTTCTTTCGGATATTCTGGAAAATGATGTAGGTGCTAATGAGACTGAAATCTCATACGAGCCAGTAGTCCAAGAAGAAGCTGTTGTTGATGAAACAACTCTTGCACCAGAACTCGCCGAGCCGTCAGCTAAGCGAGCGAGGAGACCGAAAGATTTCGGAGATGACTTTGTCACCTATCATGTGGAAGCAGATCCGCTTACCTATGATGAGGCGATGAAGACCAGAGATGCTATATTCTGGAAGGAAGCAGCAGTGAATGACGAATTTGACTCTATCACCTCCAATAACACATGGGTGTTGGTAGATCTACCTGAAGGAGAAAAACCTATGGGTGTAAATGGATCTTCAAGAAGAAGATGAAGGCAGATGGAACTATTGACAAGTTCAAGGCCAGGATGGTCGCCAAGGGATTTTCTCAGAAACAGGGGATAGACTACTTTGACACGTACGCTCCAGTAGCTCGGATGACAACCATCAGGATGTTAATCGCTCTAGCAGCTATACATAAGTTGGTGATACATCAGATGGATGTAAAGACAGCATTCCTGAATGGGGAGCTGACCGAAGAGATTTACATGCAACAGCCAGATGGATTTGTCGTCAAAGGTCTTGAAGACAAAGTCTGCAAGTTGGTGAAATCATTATATGGTTTGAAGCAAGCTCCCAAGATGTGGCATGAGAAGTTTGACAAAGTTATTAGGTCAAATGGCTACAGAGTCAGCGAGACGGACAAATGTGTTTACACAAAGTTCGCTGATGGAAGAGGAGTCATCGTTTGTCTGTACGTGGACGACATGCTAATCCTAGGTACGGATATAGGCTGTGTCACAGAGACAAAGAAGTTCCTCTCAACCAAGTTCAGTATGAAGGACTTGGGGGATGCAGATGTCATCTTGGGCATTAAGATCATCCGGACAGATACTGGAGTAGCGCTGTCACAATCTCACTACATTGAGAGATGCTCACACGCTATGGGTATAAGGATCTTCCAGGGATCGATACACCATACAGGTGTGATCAGAAGCTGAAGCCAAACTCGAGGGAAAGCGTCAGGCAGCTGGAGTATTCTAGCGTTATCGGAAGTTTGATGTACGCAACTACTGCCACAAGGCCTGACATAGCTTTCGCCGTGGAATGCTGAGTCGGTTCACAAGCAACCCAGGGGTTGAGCACTGGAAAGCTGTGAAGCGAGTAATGAGATATCTCAAGAAAGACTCAGACATATGCACTGCACTACAACGGGTATCCGACAGTAGTGGAAGGCTTCAGTGATGCTAGCTGGTGTTCAGAGGTGGAAAGCGAGAGATCCACAGGTGGATATGTCTTTTCCTTGGGTGGAGCTGCTATATCGTGGAAGTCGAAGAAGCAGACTATACTCTCTCGTTCCTCCATGGAATCTGAATTCTATGCACTTGAAACTGCAGCAGATAAAGCAGAATGGCTTCGGGAGCTCATGTATGATCTTCCAGTGGTTGGGGCTCAGATACCGGCGATACCGATATACTATGACAACCAGGCAACTGCAGCGGTGGCATCAAATGACCTCTTCAACGGAAAGAAGAGGACTGTGCGGTTGAAGCACAGGGCAGTACACGATCTTATCAAAAGAGGTGTAATTGCAGTGGTTGATGTTCGGAGTCAGGAGAACCTGGCAGATCCATTCACAAAGGGCCTCAAGCGCCAGTTGGTCGATGACACAGCTTGTAAAATGGGCTTGAAGGCATTCTGATAGTGTGTCTTTGTAATCCTACCATAAAGTTTTATGCTATTAGTTCAAAGAGAAATCTACTAGGCATCTAACTTTTGGTTCAAAGGAGGATCACTGACTGGGAAACTATCAGGTAACAGTGGGTACTTGTTCTCTGGAACATGGAAGGGATACGGACCCATAACCACTGTTGTCTACTATGTATTTTTCTGCGAAAAAAAAATCCTGTGGAAGGTTGGCTTAAACGCCTTAATGAGTTCTCAGGCAGAGTGAATGTCTGGTGTGCTTTACAGGAAGCACGGTAGAGCAGCACTACAAGGAGTGAAACTCCATGCTACAGTGGGATGACTCCACCATGAGGTTCCCAGGTAGGGGTAATGCCTCGGCTTTGCAAGCCAAGTCATAGCGGCGTAGCACCGCAAATAGGCAGGTAGCCTAATGCTGTATGTATGACGTAATTAAAGAGTTGTAGACAGCACTACAAAGGGGAGGATGGCCCCATGTTACAGTGGCACGACACCACGATGAGGTACCCAGGTAGAGGTAAAGCCTCGGCATTGCAAGCCATGTCGTTTCGGCGTAACACCGCAAGAAGCCTTAGGCTTCATGCTGGGTAGTTTGGCACTACAAAGAGGCTTGTGATCTCATAGTAGTATGACACTACGATGAGGTTCCCAGGTAGGGGTAATGCCTCGGCTTCAGGCTATGTCATAGCGGCGTAGCACGCAAGGAAGCGCAAGGCTTCATGCCATATCTCTTTAATAAAGAACTCACCTATAGTGTATGAAAAGAGATATCAGGCCGTCTCTTGAGGGTAAACTTGTAGACGCCCAAAATTATACTCTGAAACCAGGCTGGCACAGGGCCTTTAATGTGCAGCCAGAAGCACACGTAACTACACTTTGTGAGTGGAAAGAATTATAATTGTGGTGCAGAATTCAAGGCGTAGTCCATTCTTGTATCACATTGTTATTTAACCCATGCGGGAAGATTCAAGTCGTCAGCGACATCTATCCTAATGCAAAATGGACAGTTACTGTGGGGAACGCTCAACCCTGGACACATATATATATGTTGTGATATGTGGGAGATTGTTGGTGCTTTATTTACATGGAAAGAGCTTGCTCTCAACATGCCTTGTAAAATTTTAGTCCCACATTGGAAAAGCACCATGAGTTATCTCAACATATATACTTGGGTGTGTTGTTGAGAGATGCACATGGGGTGGTGACCCTAAGGAGGGAACCATGTGGATGATTTTACTAGGAGGTAAGAATAAGGCTCCAAGGATTAAGCATTAATGCTTTTGTCATTCTCTTGGATTAATTCCACTTGGAGCTAAGCCCCAAAGGGGCTTAGCGACTCGGACTCGGACTCGGACTCGGACTCGGACTCGGGCTCGGACTCGAGCTCATGGGCTCATGAGGCGTAATGTGGCGTTTTGTTGGCGCACTTTGCACTTAGCACGTCAGCAGTCATGCGGTCTTTATGCGGCTCATATGCGGCCATACGGTTTATGCGGCTCATATGCGGCTCATATGCGGCCTCATGCGGCCATGCGGTTCATACGATTCATGCGGCAATACGGCTCATGCGGTCCATGCGGTCCATGCGGCTCATGCGGCTCATGTGGTCCATGCGGTCCATGCGGCTCATGCGGTCCATGGGCTCATGCGGCTCATGAGGCTCATGCGGTCCATGCGGCTCATGCGGCACATGCGGTCCATGCGGCCCAAGCGGTCCATGCGACCAGGCTGCTGCTGCTGCTGCTGCGGTCCATGCGGCCCAAGCGGTCCATGCGGCCAGGCTGCTGCTGCTGCTGCTGCCGCATGGAGGGCTACGCTGACTGTGCA
>JANAVB010038340.1:0-39769 GCA_029216955.1 Iris pallida | reverse complement strand
ACTAAGATAAACCATAACCAATATAATACTAAAAATAAACCATGCGATGAGACATGCAATACGAGTCAAAATACGTACGTATACTAAAATATGTAATACGGACTATGGTCGTTTACACTCTACCCACTTTAAAAGAATTCTATCCTTGAAATTTAGTTAAGAGGCTACGGGGCAAGGACAAGCTATAATAATCACAAACAAGCTACAACAAGGCAAAAAATCATTCATTCAAGAAAGGAACTGAGAGCATAAGGCATAAGGAAGTCATTATACATTACGAGTCAAACAGGTCGGGATATCGCGATCGAATATCATCCTCACGCTCCCACGTTGACTCACCCAAAGAGTGATGACCCCAAGCAACACGGACTAACTTGATAGTCTTGTTCTTGAGTATCTTCTCTCTCCGGTCCAATACAGACATGGGCCTCACCTCATACGAAAGGTTGGTACCGACAACCAATTCCGAATGATCCAGGATGTGGCTCGGGTCCGGGATATACCGTCGTAGTTGGGACACATAGAAGACATCATGTACCTCACACAACAACGGTGGGAGAGCGAGACGATAGGACACATCTCCTACTCGCTCCAGAATATCAAACGACCCTATATACCGAGGACTGAGCTTTTTCCGTACGTCGAAACGAATGACGCCACGGGTAGGCCAGATCCTAAGGAATACATGGTCGTCGACAGAAAATTCAAGGGGACGCCGATGAGAATCGGCCCAATGTCGCTAGCGATCTTGGGCAACGCGAATATGATCTCTGACTCTTCTGACCACCTCAACTGTCTGAGTAATTATTTTCGGACCGAGCATTTTCCTCTCTCCAACATCATCTCTTGCTAGCGAGGATCGACACTTCCTACCATACAATGCCTCGAACGATGCCATCTGGATACTGGCTTGGAAATAGTTGTTGTACGAGAACTCCACCAGGTACAGGTGATCCTAGCACGAACCACCGAAGTCGAGGGTACAAGATCTCAATATATCCTCCAAGGTTCGTATAGTACGCTCAGACTGACCATCTGTCTGTGGATGATAAGCTCAGCTGAACTGGAGGTGAGTTCCCAAACTCACTTGCAGGCTGCGCTAAAAGTATGACGTTCTGTCCGAGGTGATACTGACAGGTACTCCATATAATCTGACTATCTGCCTGAGATACATCTCTGCTAGCTGAGTTATCGACTCTGAACGGAAGAAAGTGAGCCACCTTCGTGAGCCTGTCTATAATGACCCAAATAGCATCTCTGCCGGCCGGGGACCTAGGTAATCCAGTCACGAAATCCATAGTTATATGCTTCCACTTCCATTCTGGAATTGGCAAGGGCTGAAGAAGTCCAGCTGGTCTCTGATGTTCGGCTCTAACTTGTTGGCAAACTAGACCGAAAGACAAACCGGGCTATCTTCCTCTTCATGCCATTCCACCAAAAGTGCTTATGGATGTCACGGTACATCTTCGTACCACCTGGATGAATAAAATACTGTGAACTGTGAGCTTCTGCCATGATCTCCTGTCTGATATCTCTCCTGGGTACACAAAGACGCCTCCCATGTCGAAGTGTACCATCCTCATGGATACATAACTCTGGTCTTCGCCCTGCCTCACACTCTGTTCGGAGTCGCTGAAGCTTAGAATCTGCCGACTACGCCATCCGGATCCTCTCGACTATAGTGGACTGAACTTGCATACTGGCCATCAATGCCATATTGGTAGGAAGGACAACTTCTATACCCATCTTCTAAAGATCTGCTAATAACTCTGGTTGTGCTGTTAGAAAATAAACTCCGACTCTCCGGCTCAGCGCATCTGCTACTATATTGGCTTCCCTGGGTGATACTGCAGGTTGACCCCATAATCCACAAGTAGCTCTAGCCACCTCCTCGGACGCATGTTAAGATCCTTCTGGGTGAACACATACTTCAGGCTCTTGTGGTCGGTGAAAATCTCTACCCTATCTCCATATAAGTAGTGTCTCCAAAGCTTAAGTGCAAATACTACTGCTGTCAACTCCAAGTCATGGGTCGAATAATTCCTCTCATGATCACGAAGTTGACGTGACGCATAAGCTATTACCTTTCCATGCTGCATCAAAACACATCCTAAACCTCTGCCTGAAGCATCATAATATACTAAAAATCCTCCGGTCCCATCTAGAAGCGTGAGAATGGGTGCCGTCATCAAACCTCGCTTCAACTTCTCAAAAGATTCCTGACACTCTGTCGTCCAAACAAACTGCACATCCTTGTGGGTCAACTGGGTCATAGGCACTGAAATCAGAGCAAAATCTGAAACAAACCGCCGGTAGTAGCCGGCCAAGCCAAGAAGACTGCAAACATATGCGACCGTGCTGGATACTGGCCACGTCTCGATGGCCACGATCTTCTGGGGGTCCACTTCTACTCCTCCTCTGGTAATAATATGACCCAAGTATGAAATGTGATCGAGCCAGAACTTGCATTTACTGAACTTGGCATATAACTGGTGCTCTCTGAGAATCTGAAGGACAACTTTGAGATGCTGCTCATGCTCCGCTTCACTCTTGCTATAGACCAGGATATTGTCTATGAACACGATCACGAACTGATCCAAGTAAGGCATGAAGATACGATTCATGAGGTCCATGAATATAGCTGGCGCATTGGTCGCTCCAAATGGCATAACAAGGAACTCCTAATGCCCATATCTAGATCTGAAAGCCATCTTGGGGATGTCCTGCTCTCTGACCCTGATCTAATGGTATCCTGACCGCAAATCAATCTTCAAGAATATTGCTGCCCCCTTGAGCTGATCAAACAAGTAATCTATCCTCGGGAGAGGGTATCTGTTCTTGATTATCACTGAGTTCAAGGTACGATAATCTACACATAACCTAGACATACCATCCTTCTTTTTCACAAGCACTACCAAAATTTATTGATTTACCGACGCCCCTATCCATCGCCAATCCGACGGTAATTACGATTAGCGACCGATAACCGACGGATTTTGGCCAAAAAAATCCGTCGGCAATCAGCACGTCGCTAATAACGGTCCGTCGCTACGTAGTCGTGAAGCGACAGAATAGCGACCGCTTTTCGACTTCACTATACGAAACTTTAGCAACGCGTTTTCGACGGACTCTCGTCCATTTCAAATTTTAAGTACTGAACTGTGTAGACAATAGCGACGTAAAATTTCGTCAGTAATCCGTCGTAATAGCGTATCACAGCGTATCGTTCCGTCGCTAAGCCGTCGACGCCTTCGATAACAAAGGACGGATTAGCGACGGTTTTCTGACGAAAAATCCATCGATCAGCTTCTGGAAATTCATGTCATTTCCAGCAACATGGCGACGGATAAGGCGTCGCTATTCCATCGATATATATCGACGAAATACGGACGGATTAACCGTCGATCTTGTTCTGGAAATTCTTGGTATTTCCAGAACAAGGGTGACGGATAGGTAGTCGCTATTCCGTCGAACAATATACCATACCGACGGATAATCCGTCGACAATCCGTCGCTACCTGGAAACATTTTCAAATCTCCAGTTAGCGACGGAATAGCCGTCGAAAAGTAGTCGAAAACTGGTAGTAACCGTCGCAAAACGGTCACAAGTCCGTCGCTAACTGAGAATATTTTGAAAAAAAAAATTACAGCGCTTTCACTTTTCGCAAAAATTTGCATAAACCAAACCAATATATAATGCACACCAATTATCCAACAATCACATAGACCAAATATAGTATGCACACCAATTATCCAAGAATTACGTAGACCAAATATGCACATACGAATTTAATGCACACCAATTATCCAGGAATCATATAGACGAAACCAAATTAATATAAAATAGACATCAATTATCCGGAAGAGTAATCTAATATCCATCGTTATAATCCGATTATAGCACAAATATTCCATTTTTTCACAAATATTCCAAAACACATAGGAAAGAGTTGGCCAGTTACAGTAACCTAATATCCATCGTTATAATCCGATCGTAGCACAAATATTCCAAAATTTTCACAAATATTCCAAAACACATAGGTTGTAAAGGTGGCCAGTTACAGTAACCTAATATCTATCGTTATAATCCGATCATAGCACAAATATTCCAAAATTTTCACAAATATTCCAAAACACATAGGAAAATCGACTTTGGCCTCAACAAAGACCACAAGTCAGACGATGAATCCTCACAGCCAGGGATGATAGTTGCGTTGAGGCATGTACCATTCTATCAGCCACTTTGCATACGAAGGCTCAATCTGGTTGAGGTCTTCTGTAGGGACAGGAGGGTCGGTCCCGATGCTACTACTCTCTGACGGTGGCTCCTCCTTAGCTTCAAGCTTGGGAGCAATCTCTTCCCTGATGGTCACCGGTTCTTCCTTGACCTCGACCTTTGGTAACACCTTCTCCTTAACAGTCACCGGCTCTTGTTTGACACGGAGACTTCCTCCGTGTCGACCTCCAAGGGTTTCTTGCCTCGACCACTTCCTCGACTAGCAGCACCACCTCGATGAGTCCTAGGAGCCATCTTTCTGACAACAGAAATTTTCATATAGGGTAAAGAAATTTACTCAAGTTATAAAATTTGTGACGTTGGTTTTTTGCGTTCATCATCATTAGAGGGAGCAGCACTGAAAAAGTTGTGACGTTGGTAGCATGAGAGAGTAAAAATCTGTATCACAAGACTAACAGAATTACTATGTAATCATGTACTCACCAATAACCGGATGTAATTGGAGTCGTTGGGCTTATCGTGCAGTAATTTGTGGATCCGCTGGTATAGGCCAGATGTACTTAGTATCTAGTGTATCAGATTAGTATCGGTCTATCGGTTTGGTATAGGACGTATCATATTGGTATTGGCCTTAACAAATTGGTATCGTCCTATATCCGATATGTACATGTATCAGCCGAATAGCTAGGATTCATATTGGCCTTATCGATTTGGTATCGGTCATATCCGATAGGTATCGGCCGTGTTGGATTAGTATAAACTATTTCGGATTAGTATCGTGGAAGGTTTAGTAACAACTGTACTTGGATTTCTCTCTTCTCGAGCTAGAATACCATTGCAAGAGAATCACCAGATCGTGATTGGCCAGTTACAGTAACATACATACTTCCTTTTCTATCAGGAAAAGCGAGATTGAAAAGGAAGTATGTATATTCTGTAACTGGCCATCTACGCTCTCGTGACTCTCTTGCAATGGTAATCTAGCTTTAGAAGAGAGAAATCCAAGTACAGTTGTTACTAAACCTTCCACGATACTAATCCGAAATGGTATATAATAATCCAACACGGCCGATACCTATCGGATATGACCGATACCAAATCGATAAGGCCAATATGAATCCTAGCTATACGGCCGATACATATCGGATAGGATGATACCAATTCGCTAAGACCAATTCCAACCGATACGGCCCATACCAAAATGATAGATCGATACTAATCCGATACGGTCAATACTTATAAGTACCTACGGTCTATGAGGTTGATCCACTATAGTACATCCATGTACGATCAATGAAGTAACGATCCATTTCAATTTGGATGTGAAAATCTGTATCGTAAGACAAACTAAACATAATCAGTTCTATTTCACATGCTTAATTGCCAAGTATGGAAACGAATGGCTCAGAACACAACCCAAAATTCATTCTAGCATACATTAGTGTGAATCATCTACGTTCTGTACATATAGTGTAGTATATGTTCTTATCGTATCTAGTATCTGAAAGATGTAACAGAATCAAGATGAACTCACATAGATTACAGGTGCCCCCATTTGAGTGCTACACTAAGACTCACTGTGATGAGGTTAGTAATTTATTTAACCAACTATGTAATCTTGTAATTTAAAGTTGGAAGAACATGCAAGTAGTCTTATAGTTTCTGCCTCGCCAGTCGAATGGCTTAATTGCCAAGTATCGGAACGAATGGCTCAGAACACAACCTGAGATTCATTCTAGCATACATTAGTGAGTTCATCTTGATTCTATTACGTCCTTCAGATACTAGATACGATAAGAACATATACTACACCATATGTACAGAACATAGATGATTCACACTAATGTATGCTAGAATGAATCTTGGCTTGTGTTCTGAGCCATCCGTTCTGATCAAGCATCTTCCTTCTCCTCTCCTCCACCATGGCTCTGAACAAATCTGCTCCTCCCTCTACTTCCCTTCTTCTTATTTGACTCTCTAAGCCACATATGACATCTAGCTCAAGTGTAGAGTCGTGGGAGAAGAAGTGGGCAGAAATAGGAGGGGGAAGCAGCACAGCCGGCGACATGACCCGGAGGAAGTACAGAGGTTTTCTTCAACAGACGTAGGAGAACTATAAGGATATATCTTTTCATAACATATCACCTTGTCAAAGACCCTTAATGTGACAATCATGTTACCGCGGTGTCGGAAGACTAACATATCATAATTTTCTAAGCCGTGTGTTTTGACATAATCCTCAAAACTCTTTCCTGCTATGTAATAATGCAAGATTACTACATAGGAGGAAAGAGTTGGAAAGATTATATCAAAACACATGGCTTAAAAACTTATGACATGTTAGTCTTCTGACACCGCGGTAACATGATATTCACATGAAGGGTCTTTGACAAGATGACATGTTGTGAAAAGATATATCCTTATAGTTCTCCTACGGCTGTTGAAGAAAACCTCTGTACTTCCTCCGGGTCATGCCGCCATCTGTGCTGCTTCCCCCTCCTCTTCCTGTCCACTTCTTTTCCCCCGACTCTACACTTGAGCTGGATGTCATATGTGGCTGAGAGAGTCAAATAAGAAGAAGGGAAGTAGAAGGAGGAGCAGATTTATTCAGAGCCATGGTGGAGGAGAGGAGAAGGAAGATGCTTGATCAGAACGGATGGCTCAGAATACAAGCCAAGATTCATTCTAGCATACATTAGTGTGAATCATCTATGTTCTATACATATGGTGTAGTATATGTTCTTATCGTATCTAGTATCTGAAGGACGTAACAGAATCAAGATGAACTCACTAATGTAATACTAAGACATCATCTACTACTATATAAGATATAGTGATAGGTTGTTGTATCATCATTACCGAGGGATGAGGGTCGGAGGACAGTCAACTTTATCTAAGGCGACTTGCATAGTTTCTGCCTCGCCAGTCGAATGGCTGCAGGGTCTATGTCCTGATCACCACGGCATACCGTAGACTAATGCAAATGGAGCTGGAAATATCCGTCGCTAACCGGTCACTAGTCCGTCGGTAACTGAGAATTTTTTTGAAAAAAAATTGTAGTACTTTCCCTGTTCACAAAAATATGCATAAACCAAACCAATATATAATGCACACCAATTATCCAACAATCACATAGACCAAATATACACATACGAATTTAATGCACACCAATTATCCAAGAATCATATAGATCAAACCAAATTAATATAAAATAGACATCAATTATCCTGAAGAGTAACCTAATATCCGTCGTTATAATTTGATTTATCTTTTCCCTCCTTTATCTACGGATACATAGTTTTTGCCTCGCCAGTCGAATGGCTGCAGGGACTATGTCCTGATCACCATGTCGTACCGTAGATTAATGTAAATGGAGCTGGAGCCAAAATACAGAAACCAAAATACAGAATCAAATCCCTGGGACGGATGGCTCAGAACACAACCCAACCGGAGAGGATACTCTGAGAGATCCATCTGAGTAGGACATATACTCTGAGAGATCACCTTTACAAGAATGATATCAGTAGTGGGATTGAGTGCTGGAGAGGATATTATCAGAGTATACGTCCTACTCAGATGGGTCTCTCACCGTTACTATTTTTTCTGACAGCATGGTGGATGTGCTCCGTCAACAGATTCTTGTTCCGAACCAAAACTTTGCCCCGGAGCTCAAGTGGACATTCTTCGTGTAGAGCTCGAGTGAAAGGTTCCTGACAGCATGGTTGTCTCTTTTGTTAAAGTATCCGTGCTCATCCCACAACCAATGTAGGATGAGCATGGATACTTTGACAAAGGAGACCACCATGCTGTCAGGAACCTCTCACTCGAGCTCTACACGAAGGATGTCCACTTGAGCTCCGGAACAAAGTTTTGGCTCGAAGCAAGAATCTGTTGACGGAGCACATCCACCTTGCTGTTAGAAAAAAATAGTAACGGTGAGAGACCCATCTGAGTAGGACGTATACTCTGATAATATCCCCTCCAGCACTCAATCCCACTACTGATATCATTCTTGTAAAGGTGATATCTCAGAGTATACGTCCTACACAGATGGATCTCTCAGTGTATCCTCTAGTGATAGGTTGTCGTATCATCACTGCCAATGGATGAGGGTCGGAGAATAGTCAACTTTATCTACGGATACATAGTTTCTGCCTCGCCGGTCGAATGGCTGCAGGGACTATGTCCTGATCACCATGTCGTAGTCCAATACAATCCAGAGATTGACACAGTTCTAGTTCATATATGTAGTCCAATACAAATAGTCTAATACAAAAACAACTCAATAAAAATAGTCCAATACAAATAAGTACTAATAGCTAATGAGAACCACGCTGCTCACGGAAACGCTCAGTGATACGATCACGCAACCACCTCAAAAAAGCGAGATTTTTGGCATGAGAAGAGATGTCGTCCCTTGCAAGGACTGCTTGAAGAGAACTCCCGGTCTCACTAGCTACCGGTGCTGGATGAATAGAACTCCCAGTCTCACTAGCAACCGGTGCCACTTCCTTCTTAACTGTAGGAGGAGCCACCTCAGCATTCACTGTTTTACTCAAACGACGTGCCGCTCCTCCTAGCATGGGTGCCATCTGGTAAGATCGATAGTCACAAATAATATAATTGTAACATAAGCAAGCTAACTAAAGGAACCATCATGTAATTTGAGTACATTTTCGAAAGCCGATAAAGTATAAAAAATTCGATTTTTTGCCAAGTGTGAGAACGGATGGCTCAGAACACAACCCAAGATTCATTCAAGTATACATTAGTGTGAATCATCTATGTTCTGCACATATGGTGTAGTATATGTTCTTATCGTATCTAGTATCTGAAGAATGTAACAGAATCAAGATGAACTCACATAATGTAATACTAAGACATCATCTACTACTATATAAGATATAGTGATAGGTTGTCGTATCATCATTGCCGAGGGGATGAGGGTCGGAAGACAGTCAACTTTATCTACGGCTACATAGTTTCTGCCTCGCCAGTCGAATGGCTGTAGGGACTATGTCCTGATCACCATGCCGTACCGTAGATTAATACAAATTGAGCTGGAACTGGAGCCAAAATAAAGTACTACTTCACCATGTCGTACCATTAATTACTCTCTCTCTCTCTCCTCCCCCCCTCCAGCGCTCTCACTCTCTCCGGCGCTCTTACACTACTAATTCCTATGTATTTTAAGTGTAAGAACGGATGGCTAAGAACACAACCCAAAATTCATTCTAGCATACATTAGTGTGAATCATCTATATTCTGTATACATATCGTGTAGTATATGTTCTTATCGTATCTAGTATCTGAAGGATATAACAGAATCAAGATGAACTCACTTAATGTAATACTAAGACATCATCTACTACTATATAAGATAAAGTGATAGGTTGTCGTATCATCATTGCCGAGGGATGAGGGTCGGAAGACAGTCAACTTTATCTACGGCTACATAGTTTCTGTCTCGCCAGTCGAATGGCTGCAGGGACTATGTCCTGATCACCATGTCGTACCGTAGATTAATACAAATTGAGCTGGAAATATCCGTCGCTAACCGGTAACTAGTCCGTCGCTAACTGAGATTGTCACATACACATATATATATCACATCTAGATGTATAGATATATACATCTATACAGAAGCACACAACTGATAGAACTCGCACTGTCCTTGAGACAGTGAACATATATATACACCATGAATCCAAACCCCATATTCATATTTACTAATCCAAACACCACCAAACTAATGGAACACCCAATATGGATAACACATTATTTAGCCAATATATAAACTCAGATGAATTTGAGAAGCAAAGCCACCCGCCGCCCCCGACCAAAGCCCGCTGCCCCAAGCCTGCCGCCCAGTCCAGTAGTTCGGTTGCATATATATATGAAGAGTGCTTATGGCTGTGCGTCGGTTGCAAATAGCCCCCGACGCTGCCGTCCCAAGCCAGCCGCCCAGCCCCCGACGCTGCCGCCCCAAGCCCACCGCCCAGCCCCCGACCCATGCCAGCCGCCCAGCCACCGACGCCCCAAGCCCACCGCCCAGCACCCGACCCAAGCCAGCCGCCCAGCCCCCGACGCCCCAAGCCCACCGCCCAGCCCCCAACCCCAAGCCCGCCTCCCAGACCCCGACGCCCCCGCCCCAAGCCCACCGCCCAGACTACGCCCCAAGCCAGCCGCCCAGCCCCCGACGCCCCAACCCCAAGCCCGCCTCCCAGACCCCGATGCCCCCGTCCCAAGCCCACCGCCCAGACCCCGCCCCAAGCCAGCCGCTCAGCCCCCGACGCTGCCGTCCCAAGCCCATCGTCCAGCCCCTAACCCAAGCCAGCCGCCCAGCCACCGACGCCCTAGCCCCAAGCCCGCCTCCCAGACCCCGACGTCCCCGCCCCAAGCCCACCGCCCAGCCCCCGACCCAAGCCAGCCGTGCAGCCCCCGACGCCCCCGTCCCAAGCCAGCCGCCCAGCCCCCGACGTCGTCGCCCCAAGCCCACCACCCAGTCCTCGACCCAAGCCAGCCGCCCGACACCACAACCCCAAGCCCGCCTCCCAGACCCCGAGAGAGAGAGAAAGATCGAGAGAGAGAGAGAGGGGGTTACCTTCGGAAGAGAGAGAGGAGAGGACGCTGACGCCGACGACGACACCGACGCCGATCACCGAAGCCGACACCGACGAGAGAGAGAGAGAAAGAGAGAGAGAGAGAGAGAGAGAGAAGAGAGAGTGAATTTGGGAGGAATACGAAAAGTTCCCCCCGCCGTTTCATTTAAAGTCTGGTACATATATATAGCGACTGAATAGCGACGGACGAAAATCCGTCGCCATGTAGTCGCCATGTTTGATACGTGCCGACTGAATATCCGTCGCTACGTAGTCGAAGATATGTCCCGCCAATTCTCTACACAATTCCTGCCAACTAATCAACTACATAGCGACGACTGGGGATCCGTCGCTATAATTCCGACAGTCTAGCGACGGACGTACGACCTTTCCTCCCCCTAAAATTAAAATAAAAAATGGCAAAGGCGTGTAGTCCGTACTGAGTCGCTGAGCGGCCACAAAGCTGTCGCTAACACCGACGGAAATTTACCGTCGCTAAATATCCGTCGCTAATTGAGTGTATTTTGGTAGTGAAGAAGCATCAGGGCTCCCCAAGGCGATCCACTTGCACGAATGAATCCCTTGGTCCTGAGTTCTTCAATCATCTTGTACAACATCTCCAACTCTGACGGCACCATCCTGTAGACTCTCTCTGACACTGGAGCTATCCCTGGGATCAAGTCTATGGTAAACTCGATCTCTCGCTCTGGCGGCATTCCTGGAAGCTCTTCTGGAAAAATATCTGGAAACTCCTCGACTATTCGGGGTAACTGCACTGTTGCTGCTGCCATCCGCAATACTGGAGGAGGAGGTTCAACTTAGCCTCGGGAAAAAGAAAACTCTGGCTCGCCTAGAATGCTAAAAACAATCCTGCCAATATGGCAGTCTATCCTAGCATACTGGTTCCTTAACCAATCTATCCCTAAGACCACATTATAATCTGCCATCGGGAATTCTATCAATCTAGCGGGGAACTCTCTACCGCTAACTTCGATCCGACATGAGGAAAACACTCTATCTACTCCCACAAGACCGTTACCAGTAAGTATATTGAGCCTTACTGATAATGACTCGGGCTACAGTCCTATCCGTGTCACGAATCGTGCAGAAATAAATGAATGCAATGCACCAGAATCAAATAACGCTGATGCTGGAAAGGAGTTGACGAGAATAGTACCTGCCACTACCTCTTTTGGTGCCAATCCTTCTTGTTCGGTCATTGCCATCGCCTGACCATGTCCTCTAGGTGCGGGTCCTATCTGCCGAAAACCTCTCTGTCAGCTCTGGATCAGGGCTTGGGCTTGTACATATTGCTGGGGGTTCTGCTGCTGAAATACTTGGGACTGAGGCGGCAAGGGTCTCGAAAACTGTTGCTGCTGCTGGACTGGTACTGGTCCTTTCACTGAAGGACTAGAAAAGGTCGAAGAAGAGGAACTCCCCCTGTTCGGGTAGTTCCCAACCCTGTGGTTCGGGGTACCACAAACCAAGCACAAACCTTATGCTCTGTGACACTCTGATACCACATGTCCTGGCTTCTCGCAGTGTGAACATCCCACTGCGGAAGAGTGCTTCTGTTTCTGCTGCTGGGGAAATATTGGGGTCGAAGGCTGAACTTACATCACTGAGGCCTCCCGCCTCGGAGTTCCAATTGTCAAAGTCCTGGCTGCCGGGGCTGGTGCTGAAGACTGATTCATCTGGCCGTGAGATCGCTTCCGACCTCCGGTCCTGTCCTCAATCCTTTGGGAGATATACTCGTGCCTCTTGGCTGCTATCGATACCGCATCAAAATTCTGATGCTCAAACTGCTCCACTGCCAATAAGATCTCTAGATGGAGCCCCTGCAGGAACTGCTGGGCTCTGTCGAACTTGGTCGCTACCAAGGTGGGAGCAAACCGACTAAGTCTTGAAAACTCGGCCGCATATCCGTCGACCGTCCTGCCCATCAGCTTCAGATTGGTAAACCTCGTCTGTAGATCGTACCGAGCTACAGCATCGAAGTACTTGGTCTGGAAGCTCTCACGAAATACTGTCCAAGCAATAGGTGCCACTAATCCAACGGCCTGCGGCGTCCACCAGCTGCGGGCTAGACCTAATAACTGCAGGCGCACTACGTCCACCTTCTCGTCTTATGGAGTCCTGGCTGCTTCTAGAATAACATCTGTATCCTGAAGCCAAGCGTCTGCGGTAATAACATCTTCATTATCGTCGAAGAAGGGAGGGTTCAAGCGCTTGAAGCTGTTGGCCGTACTGTTACCTTGATGACCTCCTCTGGTCAGAGCATCTGTCACTGCCTGGTGCAATACATCGCCTCGACGATCTTGAGAAGCTAACAATGTCCTGATGAGACCCACCAAGGTGCCATCATCACGCTCTGCAGGCTGGATGGGCTGAACTAGTGGCTCTTGACCCCCAGTAGGCATGACTCTGGAGGCTACTCCTGAATGCTAGGCTTGATCTCCAGGTTACTGCTGTCCCATGGGAGGTGTTCCACCTTACCGATCGGTAGGACCAGGAACAATGCCGCTGAAGAAGACAACATGGGGAACAATAAGGAAGGACCAGGACAGATCAAAGATACAAGCATGTGATCAGGTCAAGAATCCAGGGATTTAGAGGATACGAGCAGAGATCAAGGGCGAGTACTGATTGAGACATCTATTCGGTAAACCCTCACATATCTTGATTTACAACACCTGCATGGGCCACCACTTAAACCATGTAACGCCCAGAACCAGAATATTGGAGAGCGGGGGCGAACATAGCCAGCTACGTATATTAAAGTGCAACCCAACTTGCTATACGGTCACGATTGTCTAGATACATGAGGGTTTAACTACAAGCCATCAGTCTCTTATGGTCATGAACAAGCCTATTGTCTCAATCTCAAGCAAGTAATAACATTTACAAGATGTCAGAGCATTAAATATACAATAGTAAGGCGTCCCATACATTACATATTTGAATGATCATAAAGCTAGTCGTTACAAAATGTGAAGACTAGCAAGAGTTTCAGTCATACATGATCAACCCTAGGATTTGCCAATCATGTTACAGCCCATGGGTAGACAATAAATAAGGAGCAATCAAGCTAACACGTGCTCGTCGGCTAAACACCTCAAAAGAATAATTTTACAATAAAGTGGGAGAACAAAATAAAACCCGCTCATTGCCTTGGTTACGCCGGGTGGCCACCATCTGGCTGGAAGGTCGTTAGATCCTCTGGAGCTGCTCCGGTATCTGGCCATACAAAACCAGCTGGGTCAGACCCCAGAATGAGCAAGTGCCATAAAGGAGGGTTCACTTAAGAACTAAAACCAGCAATTAGCATAAAACATAATAACATAATAATAAAGGTCTGGAGATATGGAAAATCATGATGATATACGATAAGATAACCATGGAACTATTCAGATAACCAAGTTACAACCCTTAAACCAAACAAGGACCGGGATTGTAACCCTTCGTCTAAACAGAACTTGGTTTCCCAGCATTTATCGATAAGGTAAAGCACAAGCAATCAGGTCATGTTACAGTCTTGTACAGGATCAGGACAAGACTAGTCTGGGTTAGACTCCATCCAATCAATCACGGCCAAGCAATAAGTACGGCTTGATACTTTAACGAACTAGGGTTATCACAGGCCTAGTTACTAGCAAGATGCAATGAGATAACTCCATCAGCTACAAGCCCTGCAGACCATCCAGGTTATCCAAGTCGAGTATCTTGTTCATGAAGGGTACAACACATGACAGTATGCTGGAAATGTGCCCGACTCGTCGGCAGGCAACAAATCCACTAGCGTGCCCAGATAACAAGATTGCCTATAGCTAGAAAATCTCTTCATGACTACTAGATTATTCTAGTTGTTAGCCTTAGTCAATTTCAGTAGGTACCCCCGATCGTGGTATTTAGGGGTCCCTATCCTAGACATGGTACAAGACAATACTAGTTCATTTGTACCAAAATAATTATCCACGGTGTCCAGGCCAATCATTCTTGTCATATTGAGCTAGCTGTCGCAACAGCATATCATGGTATATCATATCAAGTTTACTTGTCAAGGGTGCGCAACGACGGGCCACTTATCGTGTTCATGAAACATATCAGAATTTGCATGGCAGAAGCATAAATGTAACAACCCAACATAATAATAATAATAATAATAAAAGAGGACAAGGGCTATGGAAAGAGCCGTGCGGCTAAGGAAAATAAGCTCATGTAGCTAGAAAAGGAAAGGGGCTCATTAGGCCAAGGAAAAGAGCTCATGCGGCTCGGGGAAACGGGTTCATGCGGCTCGAAAGAGCGGGGCGCATGCGGCTGGAAGGGAACGAGCTCATGCGGCTGGGAGAACAGGGCGCATTCGGCTGGAAGGAAACAGAGCGCATACGGCAATGAGTGCCTATGCGGCAAAGAAGGGAATGGCTCATGCGGCCAGGGACAAATGGGTACATGCGGCTGGAGGAAGCTAGCATATGCGGCAGTGGGAAAATGGGTTCATGCGGCTCGAAAAATCCCAGGAGTTCATGCGGCTAAAAATGCGGGTTCATGTGGCTGAAGGCAACAAAGCCATGCGGCAATGGGCCAAGGATAGCTATGCGGCCAAGGCCAACCAAGCCATGCGGGTGAAGGCCATATGGCCAGGAGTGCCTATGCGATCGAAACTGCCATACGGCTATGACTGCCATGCGGCCAGGGGAAACTTGCCGCATAAAAAGCCATGCGGCAAGCACTGTTCTTCTTCTCCACTTTTCGAGACGAAGAACTATGGAAAGCCATGGCTTCCAAGCTCCATTAAACCTTCATTTAGGGTCAGAATCCAGACTACCATAGGTCGAAATGGGGTAAAACGAAATTCTCTACAGCCTGAAACACTCAAAACTTTCAAATAACAAGGTTTAATAGATCAAAACCCAAGGAATCCAAAAATGCAACAAGCTTAGATCTACACAAAATGAGTCATAGAAATTAAAAGTGCTAAGTACTAAAGTTTCTTAGAATCTCGTGAGGAAGAAAATGGAACAACAAAACTTGAGTTCCTCCATGAAGCAAGATGCACTTGTCGGTAGGAGAGGGGGGTAGGTGGAGCTCTACGCCAGAGAAGAAGAAGAAGTAGTAAATGCTAAGTTATAAGGAGAGAGAAAAGTTAGATGGGATATAAATAATGATGGTGGTGGTAGATAGGGGTTTTCTTTTGGTTCATGATGAACCCAAAAGCAAACCAACCAAGCCAAACCAAGATGAACCATAACCAATATAATACTAAAAATAAACCATACAATGAGACATGCAATACGAGTCAAAATACGTACACATATACCAAATTACGTAATACGGACTATGGTCGTTACACGAGCATTGTACATCTCAACAAATCATAGCAGGTTAGGAAATATAAACTTGCTAGAGAGTAAGATACAAGAAACTGAAAGAACAACATGATGTAAAAGAGAGACTGTATTTAAATAGCTACAATGTATAAGAGAACTATTAGTGCTAGTGATTCAGAGTACAAGACGGTTATATAAACGGTACGATGTTTTACACGAGTAATCTACAGAGGTTGTACATGAGTAATCTACAAGATTGAATACATAACCACTTCTACTCTTCCGCCCCAATCAATACACAAGGATCTATTCAAGTTATGTTATTACACACGAAGTATAGTTGTACACGATGATCATGTGAGCACATGAGCATACACGATTTCACACAATTAGTAAACGAATAACACGAACACAAGGAGTACACGATGCTCATGATAAAGTACACGAACATGAAATACTCGATGTATCCGCTATAGGGACAACATCGTACGATAAGATCTATATAGTACTAATCCGTGTTACCAACGTGTCAGCATCAAGTAAAGTAATCTAAAGCAGGAAATATAATCCTAAACAAGATATGAAATGATCAGAGAATGTACTCGCCTAGTATCTTGAATATTTGAAGAGGATATACTGTCCGAGGATTGGTGTCTATCTCCTATAGAACAGTACAAGTCACTACAAGTCTAAAATAGTAAAATAGACTGTTACAATGCATCTACATGATGTTTGGGTCAATCTAGGCTAAATTCAACCCTTGGTCAACTCTAGTCAACTATACTAGTCAAACTAGGTCAACTAGGTCAAGCCTAACCCAAACAAGTCTCACTAGGCCTAACCATGTCTATCCTAGCATCCACACACAATACAAGGCCACACAAGTCATCAACACACATCATTAGGGTATACATGCCATACATAGTCTGTATCTCATAGGGATACACCCCATAGGCTATGTGCCATGTATATAGGCTATATCACACATATAGTCTATTCTCACATATTTCAAAAATTGAATATATATCTAATTTATATAAATACACACACATATACATATAGGCCATATTATTATATCAAGCATTTAGATGTGATATACTATAATAGGAAAAACAGTAGAGTGTCCATGGGTGTGTGAGACAATGTGATACAACATGACAGTAGAGTGTAAAACAGGGTATCTCATGAAAACTGGGATTAATGCAATGTGTTAGGGTGTGTATAACAGTGAGTTTATCATGTGAGGGTGTTAGCTAAGTTGTGAGTGAACTGTAGGACAATGTGATAACCCATGTGTGTATATAAACTGACAGTAGGAAATGAGTAAGATAACTCAGGAATTTAATGCCAGTGTCAATTGTGAGAGCCATGTGAAAGTGTGTATAATCAAATCAATAAAATGTGCATACAGGAAATTAGTAATGATAGTTAATCAGTGAATAGGAAATCTATTCTTAGAAAAATCTAAGGTACAATGGTAGTTAAC
The DNA here is from genome assembly GCA_029216955.1 of Iris pallida. Taxonomy (NCBI): domain Eukaryota; kingdom Viridiplantae; phylum Streptophyta; class Magnoliopsida; order Asparagales; family Iridaceae; genus Iris; species Iris pallida. The sequence continues at coordinate 22,117 of JANAVB010038340.1, read as the reverse complement.
AGTGTACAACTTTAGGGAATTAAATTGACAGTTACATAGCAGTCCTAAACCCAATTCAAAAACCCAAATTCCTAACACCAATCACAACCAACATTGCAGTAAAGTAATACACATGTAATTGAATTAATACGATGTTTAAAACATCACAAAACAGTTTAGAAATTAAATCAAAAACATGTTAATACTATGAATTAATGGTTGGTAAATAATTACACACATGTGCACGTGGCTCACAAAGTGTATGTTCCTAACCAAGTGGACACAATCGTGTCCAAGATACTGAAACACACACGATTCACTGTGACTGGACACAGCATCGTGCACCCGTTCACACGTGTCCAGTGCACGACACAGGCCACGTGGAGACACGTGGCCGTACACACGTGTACACCAGGGGTAGGGCTACCCCACTAGCACCCTATACCGTGTCCTAAACACGTGTCTAGCCGTGTCCAACTGTGTGTCAATGACTATATCGTGTGGTTCAGTCTACTAGTGCGACCAGTGCGGGAAGGAGAACTCCTTGCACACACAACCACCTGAGCCCAAATTTTGGGAGACCCATGTCAGTCAGTGCCCTAACATTCTCCCAAAAAATGGCATGTCCTTATGTCCTATACAGTGAGCAATTGAGCCCGAGTAGCAGGACACCGCCCTAAGGCTACTGCGAGCGTGTTCGTGTCCGCGTGTGGACACGACACGACCCCAAAATCAGAAAATATGGACACGAGTAAACAAGTAAACCCTAGATCTAGGAATTCATTCAAAAACAATTGCAAAAACAGTAAAAAGAAATGGTTGTGGCATTTCCACAAACACCTAGCCTATGGGTTCGATACGGACACGAAACCTAATGCAAATGACACCAATAGCCAGGAAACACATAGATCTAGGCTACCATACAATAAAATCAGGAATTTAATAGAATTAGAGGGGTTTACCTCTGGATTGCAAGGATCAAGAAAAAGTCCTAAATCAAACGGTTCTCCTTGCTAGCCAAATCCTTCCAATTGCTCTAAAACTGAAATTGCTCCTCAAAATCAGCAAGTAGAGGTTGATTAGAATCATATACAAAAGATTTGGGACAAAAAGGATTAAATATGGATTTATTATGAATTTTGGAATGTGGAGATTTACCATTCCTTCTAAAACTTGTATGAATACAAAAGAGCCAAGAACAAGTCAATAGGACATTAAATAGGGGTGGAAACCCTAGTTGGCCGGCCATGGGTTGCTTAGCTACGGTTTGGGCTTAATCATGGGCCTGTGGGCTTAAGTCACAAGTCATGAAATGATTAATCACAAGTCATGACATTATTTCACTTAATCTTGATTCTCCTATTTCAAACTTGGTTCTTAATGACTAGAATGGGTTAACTTGAGTTAGACTAGGGTCACCATAGCTAGGGTTAGCTTCTTGGCTAGTCTACAAAGTCTCAATAAGTCAAAGTCCAAACTAGAAATCACCAATTCAATAAATCAATTAAAATTCAAAAATTTACCAAATGACCAAAATAGCCTCAAGCTAAAATGTGGTAGTGACAAATCTACCCTTCTTAAAATAATTTTGTCCTCAAAATTAAAAGGCAAAACTAAACTGATGAGAAGGATAGACAATCATACCTCAAGGTCCAAAAAGATAAGGGTATCGCTCGTGCATCTCATCCTCCCACTCCCAGGTAGACTCTCCTGGATAATGATGCCTCCAAGCGACGCGAACCAAGGGTATCATCTGGTTTCTCAGCACCTTCTCTCGGTGATCCAGAATCTCTACAGACTGCTCTGGATAACTGAGAGCGGGTCCCACCTCAATCTCTGAATGATCAAGTACATGGCTAGGGTCAGCCACGTACCGTCCCAACTGTGATACGTAGAAATGTTGTTGACATCCACTAATGCAGGTGGCAAGTCTAGCCTGTAAGCTATGTCACCGACCCTCCCGCTAATCACGAAAGGTCCGATGAAGCGCGGGTTAAGCTTCCCACCTGCACCAAAACATATGGTACCACGAGTCGGAGATATCCGCAGAAAAACTATGTCTCCTACCTAATCACAAACAAGGTCTTAAGTTACTAAATAATCAAACATGATCAAACAAACAAAACAAAAATAACCTACTTCTAATCCTATCTCTAATCTGTACCTTAAACTCCAACGGCCTCCGGTGGCTATCGGCCCAGTGCCGATGTCTGTCCTGCGCCACACAAAGTCTGTCCTTGATGAGCTTCACGTTCTCGGCTACGTCAACAACCATCTTAGGTCCCAATAAAGCTCGCTCTCCAACACCATCCCAAGATAAGGGTGTGCGACATCTACGCCCATACAGAGCCTCGAAAGGTGACATCTCAATGCTGGCCTGATAACTGTTGTTGTAAGGAAACTCCACCAAGTGTAGGTGATCCTCCCAGGAACCTCAAAAATCTAAGACGCACATCTGCAGCATGTCCTCGAGCATCTGAATAGTCCTCTGTGACTGTTCGTCCGTCTGGGGGTGGTATGCAGTACTAAACTTGAGCTGAGTGCCCAAACTAGTCTGCAGACTCCTCCAGAAATGGGAAGTAAAGCGACTATCCTGATCTGAGACAATGCTGACCGGAACCCCATGAATCCTGACTATCTGCCGCATGTACATCTCTGCAAGCCTCTCCATAGACGTACCCCCCTTGAATGGCAAAAAGTGACCCAAATCGCGTCTTTTCCTCCTGGTGTATACGATAATCCAGATACAAAATCCATCATGATATGCTCCCACTTCCACTCTGGAATAGGCAATGGCTGCAATAATCCTCCTGGCCTCTGCCTCTCTGCCTTGACCTGCTGATAGACCAAGCATCTAGCTATGAAGCGAGCTACCTTCTGCTTTATCCCATACCACCAGACCTGCTCTCTCAAATCCATATGCATCTTGTTGGCACCAGGATGTATAAAGTACTGAGATATGTGAGCCTCCTACATGACCTGCTCCCTGAGCTCTCCACTAGGCACACACAGCCTAGAACCGTGCCTCAAAGCATCTTCCTTTGTAAGAGAAAACTTGTCATCCACTAGCCCTGCTCGAACCTGCTCTCGGATACATCGTAGAGCAACATTCTCGAACTGCATCGACTTGATCCTCTCTATCAAGTCTGACTGAATCTGAAGTCCCCATATCTGCATCTGAACTCCAGGCACAATCACCTCAATACCCAGGCTCTCCAAGTCAGCAAGCAAGTGCCGATCCATAGTCAAACACATGCTATCGGATACCTACTCAAGGCATCGGCAACCACGTTGGCCTTCCCTGGGTGATACTGTAGTGAGATGTCGAAGTCCTTCATCAGCTCTAGCTACCTGCGCTGTCTTATGTTGAGCTCTTTCTGTGTAAACACATACTTCAAGCTTTTATGATCTGTGAAGATCTCCACCCTCTCTCCATACAAGTAGTGTTTTAACAACTTCAGAGCAAAAACCACTGCTGCCAACTCCAGGTCATGGGTAAGGTAGTTCTTCTCATGGGGACGTAGCTGCCTGGAAGTATAGGCAATCACCTTCCCATGCTGCTACAAGACACAACCCAAACCCTTTCCTGATGCGTCACTATAGATAGTGAATCCTCCTGAACCTGAAGGTAATGTCAAAATCGGAGTTATCGTAAGCCGCTTCTTCAACTCATCAAAAGCAGCCTGACACTCCTCTGACCAAACAAACTCAGCATCCTTCCGGGTCATCCTAGTCAACGGCTCTGCAATCTGGAAGAAATTCTGTACGAACCTCCTATAATATCCTGCCAGCACCAAGAAGATCCTGATCTCTGCTACTGAACTCGGCACCGACCAAGCCTCAACTGCTATAATCTTCTTCGGGCCTACTGAGATCCCATCTCCAGTCACCACATGACCCAAGAAGTCAACTCTGTCCAGGAAGAACTCGTACTTCGAGAGCTTGCCATACAGCCTCTCCCTCCTGAGTGTCTCCAGAACCACTCTTAAGTGCTCCTCGTGCTCCTCCTCGATCTTCGAATACACCAGGATATCATCAATGAACACCACCATGAACTTGTCCAAAAACTGGTGGAACACCTTGTTCATCAAGTTTATAAATACTGTCGGTGCATTGGTCAGCCCAAACGGCATAACCAAGAACTCAAACTGCCCATACCGTATCCTGAAAGCGGTCTTCGGAATATCCTCCCTCTTTACCTTCACCTGGTGATAACCTGACCTCAAATCAATCTTGAAGAAAACTCGAGCTCCACTCAACTGATCAAAGAGATCATCGATCTGCGGCTGTAGGTATCTGTTCTTGATCGTCAGGTTGTTGAGTACCCTGTAGTCGATACACATCCGTACCGACCAATCCTTCTTGGGTATAAAGAGTAACGGTGCACCCCAAGGAGAAGAACTCGATCGGATGAAGCCCTTGTCCTACAGCTCATCCACCTGCTTCTTTAGTTCTACTAACTCACTGTTGTTCACTCGATAGACATGCTGCAAAATCAGTTTCGTAACGGGAACCAAGTCTATCGAGAACTCAACATCCCTGTCTGGTGGAAGCCCTAGCAACTCCTCCAAAAAAACGTCCATCAACTCTGCAATCAAAGGATGTGGACCAACCTGCTCCTCAACTGAAGCTCCACAGAAGACTCCGCTGTCCTGCTCTGCATGCCATCGGGTGTACTCGAACTCTGGCTCTCTTGGTGCTCCAAATAGAACTCTACCCCCTCGATAATCAATGATGGCGTGATGCCTGCTCAACCAATCCATACCTAATACGATATCGTAGTTCGGTAGTGGCATGACGAGCAGACTCACCTCTAACTCTCGACCTCCCAAAATAACGCTCCGCCCTCTGTAAACATCACTCACGAGGATAACACCATCCCCGGTCGTGATCTTGCAGGTCCTAGGCAATGGTTTAGATACAAGGCTGTGTCTAATAGCATATGATACCGACACGAAACTATGGGAAGCCCCAGAATCAAATAGAGCGAATGCTGCAATAGAGTCGAGAAGAACCGAACCTGCAATCAACTCTCTAATGGCCTCTGCATCCTCGGCCGCCGTGGCGAAAGCTCACCCCTGCTGACCTCCCCGATCCTGCTGCTGATGCTGGAGGAACCTCTGCTGCTGAGTCTGCAGTGGTCCCTTTAGCTGGCCTGCTGGAGCCTTGGCTCCTTTACCTTCTCCTGGTACTGGATGTATCGATGCTACTGGACAGTCTCTCATCTGTTGGTCCGATGATCCACACATCAGGCATCTTCCAAGCCTCTTCCTGCAGTCGTCCCACCTGTGCCCCAGCTTCTTGCATAAGGTACAACTGATGCCCTACTGTCTTGGTGCCTGCTGCTGCCCCCTCAGCTGCTGATGCTGTACCTGCTGGAAAGGAGTCTGGCCCTACTTCTAAAACTGCTGTGGATGTACTAGCCTCTGCGGCTGCTAGTGCTGAAAATGAGGCCTCTTGGCCTGGCCCCCGCTGCTGCTAGATCCCTGGAAGTCCCGACCTCTCTTCAGCTTCAACCCCAGGTCGTCCTTTGCTACCATAGCACCAGAAAAGATCTCCGCGAAGGTAGTGTTCCGGTCACTCTTAGTCAGTGACCGAACCTCCCTAATCAGCCCTCGGTGGAACTTCCTCGCCTTCGTCTTCTCAGTCAGATCATCAATGAACCGGGTCAACCGACAAAACTCTTTGGCGTACTCAGCAACTGTCTAGTTCCCCTGAACCAGACTCTCAAATTGCGCTTTAGTGCCTCCTAGGGCACTTCTGGGAAGAACTGTTCCTTGAACAGCTCCTTGAACTGCTCCAAAGTATGGCCCTCTACTCACACTCTGGGGTCTATCTGGTACCAGGTACGGGCTACGTCCTGCATATGACTGCCCGCTACCTCGATATTGAGTCGGGCTGGTATCTCCGCCAGCCAGAAAATCTCCTCGATATGCTCAATCGAATCGTCCATATAGTAAATGCCCTCGGTGCCCAGAAAATCTCTAGGATGCATCTTTTGAAAATCCTGGATATCCTCCTCTCTCCGGCGAGGCTGCTGCTGCACCCCCTGAGCAGTAACCATCTCTACAGTCGTACGGACTAGCTGATGCGCCTCGTCAATCCTTTGACGGAAGTCGGCAGTCTGACGCTGCTGCTGCTGGTGCGACTCCAGAATCCTCTCCACAAAGGAGAAGTGATATACAACATCTACCATCCACGCAGGTGGAGGCTGCTACAGCGGAAGGATCTCAGAAAGCTCTGGGCTCTACCTCATAGCTGGTGGAGATGCTCCTTCGAAAGCTGCAGTAACACCCACTCCTGAGGGCTACACTGGGCCTGCGGTACCGAAAGCTGGTTGCTGCTGCTGGAGACAAGAGGTGGCAGACCCCTCTGGAGTATCCCCCGGTCCGGGGCGATGCGATCTCGTTTCAACCATCCTAGAGACACAGATCAAACAAGAAACAATTACTGAGAATGAGTCGAAATATCAAAGGAGGATAGTTTAAATTCAAAGGAAGATAATAAGCAGCAAAATATAGATATACAGAATCTGGTAAGGAGTTTTTTCTAGTGTGATTGAGTACCTTTAAAATATCCTAATCCTACTGCAGGCTGTAGTGATACTCTAGTTCGAATACCACTACATTTCTAAAATGACCTGCATAGGCCACCACTAAAAACGTGTCACGACCCGCACCCTAGAGTATGGGCACGAGAAGTGAGTACGTCCAGCCTACGCCGTAGTGTCGGCGGTAGAATGCTGTCCTAGGTCAATATCTAACAATATATATAAGGTACCTGTACAGTATATACACTCCGAATGGATGTGACATAGCAAATACAGTCTCAATCACATCTAAGGTAGAATACGATAAAAAGATAGATAGATATGAAACGAAATGAGTCCACAGATATACAATCAGATAGAAGTCTAAGTGTGTAAGATAATACAAATCCAGATAACATCTCAAAATCTCAATAAAGTAATCCAGAATAAATACAATGAAAGACATCCTAGGCTAAGGGAGTGTTATCCACAGCTAAGGGGTCCTGCTGCTGGTCCAGGTCACAACAGTCCTCTAGGGTAGTCCCGTAATATGTGGAACAAAATGCCTCAGCCTCGTCCTCTGTAATATTTTCAACAGGTCCAGTCAGGACAGGAGCGAGCACAGTACATCTCAACAAATCATAGCAGGTTAGGAAATATAAACATGCGAGAGAGTAAAATACAAAAAACTGAAAGAACAACATGATGTAAAAGAGAGACTGTAAGTAAATAGCTACAATATATAAGAGAACTATCAGTGCTAGTGATTCAGAGTACAAGACGGTTATGTAAACGGCACGATGTTGTACACGAATAATCTACAGAGGTTGTACACAAGTAATCTACAAGATTAAATACATAACCACTTCTACTCCCCCACCCCAATCAATATACAAGGATCAAATCAAGTTATGTTATTACACACGAAGTATAGTTGTACACGATGATCTTGTGAGCACATAAGTATACACGATTTCACACGATTTATACACGAATAACACGAACACAAGGAGTACACGATGCTTATGATAAAGTACACGAACATGAAATACCTGATGTATCCGCTAAGGGGATAACATCACATGACAAGAACCATATAGTACTAATCCGTGTTACCAACGTGTCAGCATCAAGTAAAGTATTCTAAAGCAGGAAATATAATCCTAAACAAGATATAAAATGATCAGAGAATGTACTCGCCTGGTATCCTGAATATCTGAAGAGGATATACTGTCGGAGGAGTGGTGTCTGTCTCCTATAGAACAGTACAAGTCACTACAAGTCTAAAATAGTAAAATAGACTGCTACAATGCATCTACATGATGTTTGTGGTCAATCTAGGTTAAAGTCAACCCTTGGTCAACTCTAGTCAACTATACTAGTCAAACTAGGTCAAGCCTAACCCAAACAAGTCTCACTAGGCCTAACCATGTCTATCCTAGCATCCACACACAATACAAGGCCACACAAGTCATCAACACACATCATTGGGGTATACATGCCATACACAGGATGTATCTCATAGGGATACACCCCATAGGCTATGTGCCATGTATATAGGCTATAGGCCATAGGCTATATCACACATATAGTATATTCTCACATATTTCACACATTGAATATATATCTAATTTATATAAATACACACACATATACATATAGGCCACATTTTTATATCAAGCATTTAGATAATATATCTATATATACATATAGTGAGATAAAGAGGGGGATACATGGCATGTGTGTCTATGTGTACATGTAATCATGTGGGTGGGTGTGAAATCTGTAAAATATGAGTGTGTGAGGGTATTGGAAATCAGTGTAATGTAGACAGCTAATAGGGTGTGTGATATAGTATAATTGGAAAAATAGTAGAGTGTCCATGGGTGTGTGAGACAATGTGATACAATATGACAGTAGAGTGTAAAACAGGGTATCTCAAGAAAACTGGGATTAATGCAATGTGTTAGGGTGTGTATAATAGTGAGTGTATCATGTGAGGGTGTTAGCTAAGTTGTGAGTGAACTGTAGGGCAATGTGATAACCCATGTGTGTATGTAAACTGACAGTAGGAAATCAGTAAGATAACTCAGGAATTTAATGCATGTGTCAAGTGTGAGAGCCATATGAAAGTGTGTATAATCAAATCAATGAAATATGTATACAGGAAATTAGTAATGACAGTTAATCAGTGAATAGAAAATCCATTCTCAGAAAAATCGAAGGTGCAATAGCAGTTAACAGTGTACAACTTTAGGGAATTAAATTGACAGTTACATAGCAGTCCTAGCAGTCCTAAACCCAATTTGAAAACCCAAATTCCTAACACCAATCACAATCAACATTGTAGTAATGTAATACACATGTAATTGAATTAATATGGTGGTTAAAATATCACAAAACAGTTTAAAAATCAAATCAAATTCAGAAATTCGAAAACAGTACTCAGCGTATCAGTGAATGGGGAGAATTTGAAATAGAAAATCAAAAACATGTTAATACTATGAATTAATGGTTGGTAAATAAATACACACATGTGCACGTGTCTAACAAAGTATACGTGTCCAACCAAGTGGACACAATCGTGTCCAAGACACTGAAACACACACGATTTACTGTGACTGGACACAGCGTCGTGCACGCATGGCCAGCACATGACACAGGTCACATGAAGACACGTGGCCGTGCACACGTGTACGCCAGGGGTAGGGCTACCCCACTGACACCCTACACCATGTCCTAAATACGTGTCTAGCCGTGTCCAACTATGTGTCAGTGACTAATATCGTGCGGTTCATTCTGCTCGTACGACCAGTACGGGGAGGAGAACTCCTCGCACACACAACCACCTGAGCTCAAATTTTGGAAGACCCATGTCAGTCAGTGTCCTGATATCCTTCAAAAAATAACATTTCCTCGTGTCCTATACAGTGAGCAATTGAGCCAGAGTAGCAGGACACTGCCCTATGGCTGCTGCGGGCGTATTCGTGTCCACGTGTGGACACGACACGACCCCAAAATCAGAAAATATGGACACAAATCAAAAAGCAAACCCTAGATCTAGGAATTCATTCAAAAATAATTGCAAAAATAGTAAAAAGAAATGGTTGTGGCATTTCCACAAATACCTAGCCTATGGGTTTGATACGTGTCCGATACGGACATGAAACCTAATGCAAAAGACACCAAACTACCACTATATCTAGGGGACACCTAGATCTATGCTACCATGCAATAAAATCAGGAATTTAATAGAATTAGAGGGGTTCACCTATGGATTGCAAGGATCAAGAAAAAGTCCCAAATCCAACAATTCCCGTTGCTGGCAAAATCCTCCCAATTGCTCTAAAACTGAAATTCCTCCTCAAAATTAGCAAGTAGAGGTTGATTAAAATCATATGCAAAAGATTTGGGTCAAAAAAGATTAAAAATAGATTTATTAGGAATTTAGGAAAGTGAAAATTTACCTTTCCATCTAAAACTTGGATGAGCACAAAAGAGGCAAGAACAAGTCAATAGGACATTAAATAGGGGTGGAAAACCCTAGTTGGCCGGCCATGGGTTGCTTAGCTAGGGTTTGGGCTTAATCATGGTCCTATGGGCTTAAGTCACAAGTCATGAAATGATTAATCACAAGTCATGAAATCATTTCACTTAATCTTGATTCTCCTATTTCAAACTTGGTTCTTAATGACTAGAATGGGTTAACTTGAGTTAGACTAGGGTCACCATAGCTAGGTTTAGCTTCTAGGCTAGTTTATAAAGTCTCAATAATCAAAGTTCAAACTAGAAATCACCAATTCAATAAATCAATTAAAATTCAATAATTCACCAAATGACCAAAATACCCTCAAGCTAAAATGTGGTAGTGACAGGATCATCGACGAGGTATGGTATGTTATCGATTTTTGGGTTATGATGGTGATGCCATTGGTGGTGGTGGAATGGGGAGTTGAGGGATGAGAACAATGTGTTGGTGGGGTGGTTAGTGATGGGAGGTCGCCGGCGAGTTGGTGGCCTGGACCTGGCGATGAAGAACTCATCATGGCGACAAAGACATGGCTCGACGAGACGGGTCAGGGGTCGAGTCCTGTGATGTCGCCAGGGGTTGGCGGTTTGGACAGAGACAACTCTGTGACATGGGAGGCCATGGTGGTGGCTGTGGTAAAGTCGGGATGATGGATGCAGGGAGCATGTATAGCCGGGCAAGGCTGCTGGTCTAGCAGTGGCCGTGGGGGATGATGCTCGCACAGAGGTCTTTTTGTTGATGGTTGTGTTGGGAAAGGGCAATGTAAATGTACTGAAATAATGGAAGGAAAATAGTGGACACAAACGCGGTACACGATTTGATGTGATTGATGTGTTATTGGTGTTGGAGGAGATGGTAGAAGAGAGTTTCTCCTTATATGGGGGGTTTAGTCTTCTAGTTGGATAAGAACTACAAGTCCTAATAGATAAGTCTCTCCCTTTATTTAAAATCAAATAAACATTTTAAAACAACGTCATTTAATCAAATCCACTAATAGATAATGATGTAAATTTGAATCAATATCAAGTTTAAAATAATTCATTCTTATCGAAATCTACTAGTAGATAAATATACTAATTTAAATAATCATCTAAAAGCTCAAATTATATAGATTCAAAATAAGAGAAAACAATTTTAAATCGTATGCATTTAACTAAGTAAAATAATTGATTATAAAAATATTTAGGTATGATTTCAATATTTATCAAACAATTTAAATCGTATACATTGATATCTAAATCACATAATTAATTACTACAAAAATTTAAATAACATTCTATCTAATTTCAAATAAATCCTCATCCTAGTAATGATATTATCAAATCGATTTTAAAATATATATATTTATAAATCCAAAACTTAATACTTTGATAAAATCTTTATTGATTTAAAAATTACTTATGATTTTCAAATCCCTTTTGGAAACCAACATCAATAAAATCCGAAGTACTAACCTTCGTCTTTCATAGTTCCTGCAATATCCTTTAACAAAATAAATTAGCACTTCTCAAAATATTTAATTTAAAAACTCGTTTTTGATATAAAGAATTAATCAAAGTATCCCTTAAACACGATAATAAAAATAAATAAATAAAAATAAAAAAATTTAAAAAAATTCGGGAAGAGGGGTTATAAATCTACCCACCTTAGAAGTAAATTTGTCATCGAATTTAAGGACTATTAGGGTAAACGAACTTTGTTGGTCGGTGAAAAGATAAAACAATTTAGGGTAAGAAATTATTGACAAAAGTATGGGAAAAAAGAAAGGAAAAAAAATTAGGGTTAGGATTAGAGTTTTGAATTTGGGTTAGAAGTTTGGGAATTAATCTTTTCAAAGATTTCAATCAAACAACTCGTCGATTGATCAAAACTCAATCCAAAATAAGAATTTGAAATAATACTAACATTACCAACTAATATTTGAAACTTTTTGTAAATTTAATATCATAAAATAAATGATAATAATAACTCTAGAAGTAGCCTTTATAAAAGCAAACTAGTAAATAGTTTGTCATTTCAATATATATAATTACTTTTTCAAACCCAACATTTTTCAACACACACACACACACACACACACACACACACACACACACATATATATATATAATATATATATATATATATATATATATATATATATATATATATATATATATATATATATATATTTTAATATATATATTTTATATATATATATATATTTTATATATATATATATATATATATATATATATATATATATATATATAAATATATATATATAAAATATATATATTAATATATATATATATATATATATATATATATATATATATATATATATATATATATATCAAGTTAGAAAGTGGGCTTACAAATCTACCCACCATTGAAATGTTTGTCCTTGAAATTTAAAGGGAAAGGGCTAGGCACTACTACGAACATAATCGAGAAAGTGATACGACTAAAAATTAGATGAGCGTGCTTGCGGATAGAATCGAAATAATAATAATAAAAGAAAATATGATTTGGCACGATCGATTTTACTCAAATGGTCTAGTCACGACCAAGATTGCTTAAGGACGATCGAAACTTAGGCAAAGCCTAAACATGGTTAAACCACTTAGATATAGCTAAGATGTTGTCACGAACAAGTTTAATCATGCAAGTCATCCAAGCATGATCAAAAATTAAAAAGTTGGCAGGAGCATGAACAAGATCAATGTAGTCATGATCATAATGGAATAAATTTTTTTTGACATTAGCAATAATTGAGTCGAAGTATAGGCACAATTATGATTTTGGTCGAATAGTTTAGCCACGATCAAAGTTGTTTAGGAACGATCAAAATTCAAATTTTTGTTTGGCACGATTAGCAAAATTATTCATGCACGATTACAGAATCAAAATATAGAAATACGTGAATTGACTCGATCGGACTATAATCAAAATAGTCCAGTTGCGATCAAAAGTCGTAAGAATGATCCAAACCGAAATTGTTTTAACATGATCAATCATGATCATAGAGTCATAATCTAGGTATGATTATAAATCTAGTGGAATATGGAATTGAAATCTAGAAATAGGTTTTAAATGAGGAGGAACCAAATGACGACTCAACGATTAGAAGGTAAGAAAGAAAGATAGGATGGGAAGAACTACAAGCTTTATTTAAAATACGATAATAAGGAATAGGATATCCAATCTGTTTGGGGTAGAATGCAGGATTTTGTGGATCATGAAAAATTACTAGTCATATGTCAATAAAAGATATAGTCTCTATGGTATTCGAAAACTGTAAACATACTCGAAGTCATTTCACCGAGAATCCATGCCTCGCCAGTGTACATCTGGTTACAGTAAACTCTTGGTTTCACGACTCCAATAAGGACACGGTATCGAATATTCTGTTAACTTTGTCTAATATTGACATAATAATTCGAAGATTAAAATAGAATAGCAGGATATAGTTTTTAATAACGTTCAATAGCCTATGTTTACTTGAAATTATTTCAAGTTAGGGATCATGCCACGCCAGTGCACTGCTGGCTGCAGTGAACATGCAGTCTCGATAATTCAAATAAATGATGACAGTGCGCTTATGTCTTGCCATTGTAAGCCACCGATCATTTTTTCAACTATATGCATAAAATTTCAAAGGAGCTTCTAAAATTCTTAAATTGATCATGATGGAAAAAAATGTACGTATCTTTCCTTGAAGTGAAAGTATCAGTTTAAAAATAAAACGATTGATGAGGTATCACTTTTGAAAGTCAAATGATCGAAAATTAAAGGAGACGACTAGGGATTTAACATATAGATAATTGAAGTAGGGTAAGTAGATAGAATATTAAATTTTTAAAAATAATTACTTATGCAAATAAGTAATACGGCCTCGGCAGATAATTTAGTCAATTTTCAAGGTGATTAAGATATGAGAAGTGTAAGTATTTGTCCTATAAGTCTCAATTCTTGAAAATAAAGTGATTGATTAGGGAGGGAAACATTCTAGTCTCTATTTCATGGATACTCAAATGATTGAGGAGGAATCCTTAAATCAGAACTAACTTGAGATTCATATATAGATAACATAATAGAAAATTATAAAACTAATTCTTTATTAGAAAAATGGGAAATAAGTAAGCAATTCGACTTACGATATGATGATAGTTAGAGAAAGCAAAATAAATGATCAAGATTAGGATTGAATCGTAGAAATGCCTAATTTACTAGGCAGACAGTCTTCATACCTTAGATCCTACCATCGTATCAAACACCATGGTATATCCCTCTATGAAAGTTCCTCAAATTATCCAATAGATTCAAGATTTCAATAGATCCTTACCTAAGTCATATGGCCTACTAAGCAGCCTTAACTACCCAACAGTAAATTTGAATAAAGGACTCATATTCCTAGTCATTCTCCTAAATTCAAGTTATTTCTAATGGGAATGAGCACTTCCTAGTCGCAGGCTCGCAGTAGTACGACTAATATGGTACTACCATGAGTTCGCACAATTTGCAAAAATTGATCTGCATGTGCCACCAAAAAAACTTGTTATAACTCGTTCCCGTTTTTCAGGATACGAGTGCGTGTCCAAGCCAGCCTACGTCGCAGGATCGGCGGTAGAACGTTGTCTAGACACAATGCTCAAAATCAAATAATGCTCATTCACAAAAACTAAATAAAATTTACAATATTCAAAGGTTTATATTTGATTACAAGTACAATGTCTCACAAAATTGAAATAACTAACTCAACTATCTAACTAGCCTTCTAGGGTTGACCTCAACATATACCCATGTCTCCCAAGAATCCGATGCAAAAGGATAGCTGCGACTAATCTGAAAAATATGGTTTTCAGTCAGAAATTGAACGAGTACAATCCAAGCATGCATTTCTAATATACGATAACGACTATAAAAGCAGTAAAAAGTCATGACATACATGACGAAAGAAATAAACTATAAATATGGCACGGGAAGTAAAGGAAAATAGTTGACATGAACTATAAAAAGAAGTAAAGCATGGAATAAGGAATCTTAACCAACTACGTGATTTGAAGTACACCTTTCGATATGTGATCAGGCTAGTCCACTACACCGCACGGGCTACACGGTCTATATTGTATAAAATTAAAGACGGTCTACATTGCATGACATAAAACACGGTCTACATTGCATAAAATAAAGTACGATCTACACGGTCTATATTGCATAAAATAAAGCACGATCTATACGATCTACATTGCATGAAATACAGCACGGTCTACAGGGTTGATCACATATCTACTTAGTACGTACTTCCCCACCCGACTACTACACACGGATTAGTCACGACAATGAATCACGAAACAAGGTAAAATAAAATATGGTATTATGGCTAAAATTTATATGACACTAACATGTGTGTTGAACGTGTCAAGAATCAAATATGTATCACTAATCATGAAATTATAGTAATTAACAATACTGGAAACAAAATATAAAATGTACTCACCTGGTGTCCTTAGCTGGTGAAATCGATAATTCCATTGGGTCCAGATTAGTCCAGTTGGATGAGATTGATGGGAAGTACTTCGGTTTCGACAAGGGAAATAGAAAATGTTGATTAGTCACGGTCGTGTTTAGAAATAATATAATCTATGAGGAATGGAATTTGTTTAAGATAGTTAATTCCTTAGTCAAAATATATATACATATACCTTAGGAAAAGTTATTTTAGAAAATCTTATATATAACATATTTATTAAATAAAGCCCTAAAAGACCAAAGCCTAATGAAAGTATATAATATATTAAATATACATATAAAGTCCAATAGAATTTATTAAGAAAAATATTAAGCTATATACCCAGATGTTACAATATGCCTAATATGCATTTTAAAATCCGTTTAAGGAAATAGATATATAGCTCATATAAATCTTTTTGAAGTAGATGTCCACAAAATACCTTTTCCAAAAAAAAATCGTATAGTTATTTTTCAGCCCCAAAACCTTATACAAAATATTTTCCTTGAAAATTTTAGTTAATATGTTTCTTATAAAATAAAACTACTAACGGTAATAATAATAATATTTGTAACACAAAACACATATACCCGAAAATACCTATATTGTGTACATATTGATGGAACTGGGGATTCCCAGGACCCTTTCTTTGGTGTGCGTATTGATCGATAGAAAGTAAAACAGATCTAATACGTGTTCTAACCCTTCATAGGCAGAAACTAGGGTTCACGAATTATACCTGCGACGGAAAGGAGACAAGTAATTCCTGGCAATCTCGAGCGGACGACCCCAAGATCTTCTGCACGTATTCCTTCCTCGAGTTGGACGTCGTGTGGGCGACGATCTCCCAACCTTTTCTTCTCCTTGGCAGCCCTCTCTTTCTCTCCTTACGTGAATCACGAATTTAGAGAAAGTTTTTGATTTTTGATCGGTAATATGGCGGCCAGAGAATAAAGGATATATATAGGCTACGGCAGGGACCATGAGGAGAAATTAGGGTTAGGCCTCCTAACGGATCTGGATATCCCGTGTTCAGCCCGAACACACAATCCAGGCCCATTAACAATAGCTTGGTCTACTAATGAGCTATTGTTGCACTACCTCCCTAATCCCAAATTATGTTTGTGGGCTCCTTTTATTATATGCTTGTTTGGCTCCTCATGTTAAGATATCGTATGTCCGTCGATCAAATTATGTTACTGAAAACTATATTGATTCGACATCTTTTATCCTTAAGTAGTACCGCTCAACTTTATTTATCATGTCGGATATAATCCACCTGCAAGGTTTACATGACAATCCTTATGAGCTCCTTAAGGGGACATCATCAACCCGATGTATCGGGACATGGATTCCATTTATAATCAACAACCCATCATACATACAATGTTATTACCCAATTCATAGAGATTGTTGATCCAAAATAAATCTCACTCTTTATGAGTCAAAGTAATGCACACTGCATATACATGTCCGTTATTATATCCGAATTAAGAGCACAAGCATCTATAATAACAGAGGTGTTTGTTCTCTTATGTAGTCAGTACAAAGAGAATAACCTCAAGTGGTCCTGTTCAATACACACAAAGTGTACTAGTGTAAACCTATAGTCAAGATAGACTAATACCAGATTATACTACAACCTTTCCAATAGATTGTCCAAGTCCATCTAGGTTGTGAACTATTTATATACTCCACAGAAAACTGATAATATGATCTTCTGTGTGACACCACACACCATATTATCTACAATATAGAATATCAGACATTTGCATTAACACTTGTAACAAATACAATATGCAAATATTTGCCCATATGATTCTCATTCAAAATTTAAGAAAATAAGGTTACTACAAAAGTGATGCTTTTAGTATATAATCCTAACACATATACCACTATACATGTATATATATGGTCAAATAGCCCAAAACTATTTATATGAATATAATGAAAATATTTCTAAAGCCCATGGGCTTTGGCCCAAACTAAAAAAGCCCAAAACTTATATTTTCTAAGGCCCAAAATTACATAAATAATTTTTAGAAAAATTACTTATATCTGTTTGATAACAGCAATAGAAATAATAATAAAGGTTAATAACTAATAAATTGTAATACTATATATTTATTATCCTATACTTACTATAGTGTATATTATTGTGAGCTTACTTTATTACTGTTCTTCAATAGAACAACTGTCCTCCTCTCAAATGGACTACTGACTTAGTAATGACTACAAAAATAAAACAAAACTAACCCACTTTTACTTATACCAAGACATTGAGAGAGAAGAATTAAAGAGGGAAGAGTTCACTACAAGAGAGAGAGAGAAGCGGCTCTCGGCACCGAAGAGGCGAGGAGTCTGGCGGAGGCTCACCATGACGCTGCGGTCTTGTGGCATGAGGAGGTCGCGGCTAGAGAGGGTGCACACGACGGCGCCCAGGACGTGGGTTTACAGGGTACGGTCTGTCACCGAGTCGATCTCATCGGCTCCCGATCGCATGGCACGATAGAAATTGGATGCGATGGGCCGGGCTTGGCCGAATCTGGATAATTTGGAGGGATGATGAGCGGCGGTCGCAGACACTGCTTCGTAAAGAAGGAGAACGGCGGACAAGCAACGACGGCGCTCGACACGGCAGTGTCGGCGATAAAGGGCTTGCCGAGCACAACAGCGGTAGGGCTTGACGAGCGGAGGGGACTCGACAGCGAGAAAGTCGCCGGCGCACGCGCGGCTTGGGCGAAGTGGTTTCTTGTTGGCGGTGGTGGTATGATTTGGGGGTGTCAAGGTGTAGACGCTGATGATGGTCGAGGGTGTGGAGGGCTGGCTCCAATAGCTGGGCAGTGGTGGGAATGACTGTGGTCGAACGACGATCGTGATTGTCGACGAGGTATGGTATGTTGTTTATTTTTGGGTTATGATGGTGATGTCGTCGGTGGTGGTAGAACGAGGAGTTGAGGGATGAGAACGATGTGGTGGTAGCGGTGGTTAGTGATGGGAGGTCGCCGCGAGTCGGCGGCCAGGACCTGGCAGTGAGGAACTCATCATAGCGGTAAGGACAGGGCTCGACAAGACGGGTCAGGGGTCCTGTGATGTCGCCAGGGGTTTTCGGGTTGGACGGAGACGGCTTTGTGATATGGGAGGCCATGGTGGGGGCTGCGATGAAGTAAGGGTGATGGATGCAGGGAGCGTGTATGGCCGGGCAAGGCTACTGGTATGGCAGTGGCCGTGGGGGATGATGCTCGCACAGAGGTCTAGTGTTTGTCGATGGTTGTGTTGGGGAAGGGCAATGTAAATGTAATAGAATAATAGAAGGAAAAGAGTGGACACAGACATGGTACATGATTTGATGTGATTGATGTGTTGTTGGTGTTGGAGGAGAAGGTAGAAGAGAGTTTCTCCTTATTTTGGGGGGTTTACTCTTCTAGTTGGATAAGAACTACAAGTCCTAATAGATAAGTCTCTTCCTTTATTTAGAATCAAATAAATGTTTTAAAATAACCTCATTTAATCAAATCCACTAATAGATAATGATATAAATTTGAATCAATATCAAGTTTAAAATAATTCAATCTTATCGAAATCTATAAATATACTAATTTAAATAATCATCTAAAAGCTTAAATCATATAGATTCAAAATAAGAGAAAATAATTTTATCGTATGCATTTAACTAAGTAAAATAAGTGATTATTATAAAAAATATTTTGATATGATTTTGATATTTATCAAACAATTTAAATCGTATACATTGATATCTAAATCACATAATTAATTACTACAAAAATTTAAATAACATTCTATCTAATTTCAAATAAATCCTCATCCTAGTAATGATATTATCAAATCAATTTTAATATATATTTATTTATAAATCCAAAACTTAATACTTTGATAAAATCTTTATTGATTTCAAAATTACTTATGATTTTCAAATCCCTTTTGGAAACCAACTTCAATAAAATCCGAAATACTAACCATCGTCATTCATAGTTCCTACAATATCCTTTAACAAATTAAATTAGCACTTCTCAAAATATTTAATTTAAAAACTCATTTTTGATATAAAGAATTAATCAAAATATCCTTTAAACACGATAATAAAAAGAAATTAAAAAAATTGGGAAGAGGGGTTACAAGACTAGAGAGTGTGTGTATATCGGATATATATGTGTGACATATAGATATATAAGTGTAGGTATACACATAGTCACATGTGTATATACTATAGTGTGTTTGTGTATACTTGTGAGTGCCTATATATAGAGAGAGTATAGCTAGGAGTGTGTGTTACGACCCGCTCCCGCTTTTGGGATACGAGTGCGTGAGCTAGCCCAGCCTACGCCGCAGCATCGACGTAGTACATTGTCCATGATAATAATGGTCCACAACAAGTACACAGTTCACATGTATCATCCGCAACTAAGTCATGACAAATAGATTAAACTTAAAGTCTCAATAAATAATGTAAAGAAAGATCCACAACAACTCAAATTAGTCTCGGGAACAAACCAGCTAAAATAAATATAAAACAACTAGAACTAAAGTCCGCTAAGCTCACTAGCTAAGAATAACACGAAAGAGCATAAGGAGAAATATGCTACTCCGCATCAGAAGAAGCAATCGGCACATTGGTAACGTTAGTATCACCAAGACACACGATAAATCTCTGGGCAAACCACGTCGTCTAAAGCTAAAAAATACTTATCCAGTCAGGATTGAGCAAGATCACCATAAACTACATTACACAATATAATATATAAGTACGCAGAATAGCAATAAGGAAAGGATGAATATAATATGATACAAAAGTGACCATTATCTTCGAAACAGTTTGAAAGTACAATTATGACATGGAACAGTTGAAGGTATAATTAAGACACGAAGACAATATAAAGAACGACGAATATAAGACAAACCACTGGACAACATGTCAACACGAATCAAGTCACATGTACTGTGTGTTTTAGAATATAAGTGTTCCGCATGTGGACGGGTTAGGACATCTGGTAGTCGGTACGTGTGGTGTAACAACTGCTACTAACATTGACATTGGGGAAACTTGTATATTGCATGGACCACATGCACTAGTTGTATTCCCCCTCCTGACTCTCTCACAATTAAACATGATCACTTTAATATTAGCTTTGAAATTAAACATTAAACATTGAACATTAAACATTGAACGAAAGCAATAACTGAACATGTATGGTTATGGTAACAATTATAACTCTCGTGCACCAATGGTATAAAAGATAAGACTAAAAGTTTTAAGGAAAAGAATAGCATGCAGCATAAAATAAAGGCCACATAGGTCACAATGATACTTGTCTTGCTCCGCTAGATGATGAAGTCAAAACTTAAGACGTCATAGACCAATGTACCTCATCACATAAATCATAAGTAAGACAATGAAAATCTCACTCTAAAAACCTAGAAAGTGGCTAACGGTTTAACATAACTAATCTATTTAACTAGAATAAATCATCTAAAAATCTAATTTAATCTAATATAATTTTAAAATAAAAGTTAAACACAAGTTTTTGGCCCGGGAGAGTCACAATTTCCAATTAAGGACTGTAGCACGCAAATCGAGAGACATCATTGACTAAGTAGTCAAACGACACAAACTCCATGATGTGGGCATGCATCCAAGTAGATTTCAGTATCACAATACACTGGAATCGACCGTGCCACAAAATCATGACTGGTCAAAAGATATCGCCATTATGGCTAATCGTGACCAAATCGATAATATTAAAAAACTAAGTTCTATGAATTAATAAAAATACTAGATGAACGTATTAATTTCTGAAAAAAATTGTCCTACACTTTTCTAGATTTGGGGTATTTTAGTAATTGTGTGATATTTGAATTTTGATTATTTTATTTTTAATTTGATTGGTGTTATAGTTTTGGTTGGTGCCCTAGCTATTAGCAGTTGGTTTAACCATAGTTAACCTTGATTAGAAGACTAACCATGTGATTAGAGACTTAATTAGCTAATTAGAATTTAAGTTAGAGCTTAGTCCTAATTAGGAAACAATTTAAGTTATTTTTAGGCTATTTAATATATAGCCTTTTGGCCTTTTTGCTAATGGGCTCCTTTCTGACTTTAGTTGTATTGTGGCCCATCCTATACCCTAACCCTAGAAGCACCCCTAGACGGCCACAACAGCAGCTCCCCATATATGTGTTATAGTATAGTAGCCGTCAAGCTTTCTCAAAACCCTAGAAATTCCCTTTCCCTTCCAATAGCCTATTTCCTCAATTCTTATCCAAATCAGACCAAACAAAGTACGTTGCAATCCTTAGGAGGAGAGGAACTTATGGAGACTTGCTAGCAAGGAATGGGAGGCTTTGGACGGAGGAAATCGGCATTGGGACGTTTGGAGGCTCGTTTCCTTGAGATATTGTCTCTCAATAGGTAAACCACTCTAAACCCTTAAATTCTACATTTTCCTCATAGATGCATCCATCTAGGTGTCCCAGACCTGTAGATGTAGTTTGGTAGGATTTTGTATTGTTTGGTAGGCATGTCGGACGCGTGTCGATGTATTGGAACATATGTTCGATGAAATACCTC
>JANAVB010038339.1:0-30383 GCA_029216955.1 Iris pallida | reverse complement strand
CACATAGGATCGGAAGGGGTATTGTGAGGCATGCATAAATATATATGTTTGGTCCTTGACTTAGTAAGTGGGTTCCTTTTAATGCACATGGGTTGGGGTCTATATTTTGCCCCAACTAGGGTTTCTTTCTTCTGTGTGGTCCACCATCCCAACAACTTCGAGTTGGAGGGTTCTCCATTTCATGAGAGCCTAAATTGCATGGCCAAAAGGTAAGTCTATGTCCCCACCAATTAGTCGTCTAGGTTTTATGACAGCCCTCTCATGCTCATAGCCGTTTTAGAGAGAATAAATGTTGTTACCCTTATCCTTACATTTAGGTATGCGAGAGCAAAGTAGAAGAAATGGTTGGTTGCTTGACAAAATTATGGTATCAACACCTTGGTGATGCCATGTTTCATAATATGAAATGCATTATGCATCTAAAATTTATGGGTGCTGTTATTGACACTCCTAAAATGTCATCTTGTACTCATGTTTAATTTTCTATCATTCTAATTCCAAATATACCCATGCATTAAATATGTCATTAATTTTTGCATGCATCAAGCGAGGAGTGCAAGATGACATTTTAGGAGTGCCAATAGTGTTAATATAGGGACAAATTGGAATTTAAATGTTAGAAAATTAAAGAGGAGTGCATGATGACATTTTAGAAGTGCCAATAACGGCATCCAAATTTATTATCTTGCATGATAATAGTTATAGTTTGGGAGGTCAATCTGTCTAAGGTGTGAATTGTGGATATTGCAAATTAATTTATGATGTTTTGCACTTCAAGGCTCACTTATGATAGTCTGACCTCTCATTCCTTTCCCCCTCACATTGTATTTGCTCATAATAGTTGATTTCTATCTCATGTCTACACTGCTTTGGTTTATTTCTGGGACAACCTTCTGTATTTCTTGAATAATCTTATTTTCTATCTAATGTTTGGGTAAGGAGTGGTAGACTAGATGCTACTTATGCAATTGGAGTCTTTGCGGCAGTTATGTTTTAGATTGTTATCCAAAGGAATTTCAGACTTTATTTACTGACTGTACCGAATATATTGTTAAATGTAGCTCTCATGATCAAATATAGCTTCTTCCACTTGCAGTGCCGTTTCGAGAGGACATTTAGAACTATATAAGTTACATTTAAAGCCAAAGAGATATAACCTTAGTCTTGCTTAGTCTCTACTCTCCTATATGATGATCATAAGGTAATATAATTTCGAATGAAAGTACATATTAGTGCAAATAAGTTTATCAATTATATAAGCCTTAGTTAAAGAGCATCAACAATATGGCCATCAGTACGATGACTACTCTAAGAGTGTGCTCATTTTATCGGAACAGTTCGTCAAGATGTGACCAGCTAAGATATACCTAGAGTTTCTTAAAATGAAGTATTGAAGGGTCAAATTTTCTTCAGCTGTAATACTCCTTAGACTGCAAATTAGATCAAGTTTCTTGCCCCTGCGATTTGACATTTAGAAATATACATGCATGCTTTTTTTAGGTAATGCCCTCAATTGTTAATTCCTTAAAACTAGTTAAGGTATAATCAGACAATCTATATGAACATTAATTGGACCTCAACTCCCAGATGAGATATAATGTGTCTTTTGAGAGGTTATGTCGGGAATGGATGAAAGGTCATAATTTGGCATGGGGGTGAAGGTGGAGGTGGCTTTCCTTATTTTTCAAAATAATATATTTGAATTTTGAACTAGTATATCAAGATGGTTAACTTTTTATTTCCTTAGTTCAAATATAGTTCGAGATGGGAATACTATCTAAAAGCAGTTGAGAAAGAACGGAGGAAGAAGGATGTGTGGGTTAGAAACGAACAATGAAGTGGCATTTATGTGCATATAAGGGAGTGGGAGGGCAACTAAGACTGAGGGATACTTATGTGTATGTACTATGTAGCATAGAATCTTTTCATATGAATATAGGGAACCATTAGAGTAAATACAATTCGGGAGACATTTATTTCTTCTAGCTAAACATGTGAATGGAAAGGTAGATAGTGCTGTGGTTTCTCTATGTCACCTTTCTGTCTCCAGTTTGTATTTTGATCGCATAAGCATCCAAACTACCGTATGCAATTACGTTTCATTGGGTGCAAGTCACATGAGGGTTCCACTAAGGTACAACAGCATAGGATCCTTCACCATTTACTGATCAGAACAGCTAAGAGTATCAGTTGCCCAGGACCAGTCGAATATCCAGTTTACATTCCCTGAGTAGTTGAGCAGCGGTTTATATCATCGTGTCAAGCTGTTTATAGTTATACTGCAGGGTTTCTGGCTGCCGGAAGACAGATGAGCAGTAGACTACATAGTCTACTTGGAAGTTGACTGCATTGATGAATCAGCCTACTGACATTGTATTGGTTGAGCTATCTGGAAACCTATGTAAAAGACTGTTTTATCTAGGGTTTCATAAAAAAAATTGATTCATATTCCAGCTTAAATAGAGGTGAAAAGGGCAAGAAAAATCCTAATGCCAGTTTCAGGATCAAGAATTAATTGTCTGCTTGCATTCTTTATTCGTGGGTTTAGTATTGAGGATCTTTGGATAGGGGATTCAAGGTCATTGTAATCATCTTTGCTTATAATGGAAACTTGTCCATGGTTTTTCTGTCACGCCCCGCTTCCGTAGGAGCGATCGTCCTCGCTAAGGCGTGATGCCGCACGAGCCTAAATTGCGCTCGTGCAAGGCGGGTTCCATAACGGCCGATTACAGCGGCTGCGACGAGGTCGTCGCACATAAGTCCCAAGCAGAGACATTGAATAATAGCAGCGAAAATTTGAAGCAAAACACAAGTTATTCAAAAGAAGCTCTTTATTGATATTGAAACCAAGGTTACAAAGGGCGCAAGGCCAAGATTACAGGTCACTCAAGCTCACTCAGCTCTCTCTCATCTCTCAAATACAAGTCTTGAGCCAGCGGATGCTTCGGAAGGCGACGTCCATACATTATGTCCCGTATAAGTCTTGACTCCACGCGGCCGCACGCTTCAAATCGCCAAGGAACTCCATGCCTCAACGCATCCAAGCGAGCTCCGCACCACGAGTTTCTACCTGTGCCTGCACATGGAAACTATGTGGGTGTCAGTACTCAACTGTACTGGTGGAATGAGCTCCTCGCCCACCCATACAAAACCGACACGTTCATTTACTTTGTGCAACATAGTCCCTTTATTCTTTCTACTCTTGCCTTAGGATAAGTTTTAGGACAGACGCCTTGGCCTATTTGTGTCTCAAGACCATCTCGTGCTTGTAACAACAACGTTAACCTATCAAGTCGTGCTTGTCTTACGGCCCAAAATCAGAGACGCGACTACGTGATAGTACCCAACTTCCTTGTCACCGTGCTACAAATCCCTCGTGCCGTGCCTCACAACTCAGAGTGACTTAACCATATCGCCGCCTCGCGGTCCTTGCTACTTGATCACCAACTGACCCAATCAAGACTTGTGGGCTAAGTGTCACTCGACCGACTTTGCCTTGCGGCATTTCCTGACTTAAACTCAAGATGACTCAAATCCAACTTATGCAACTTATATGCCGACAACTTAAGACTTGACGCTCCATCTCGTGCCGAAGCATGTCGCCTACGTTGAAACCAAATCTTAGGCCCAACATTGTGTTCTAACTGTACACACATTCAACTCAACTCAATCCAAAGGCATACATGCGGGTTGCCGCCATGCCAACTCGTCTATATGAATTGGTTACCGACTCCCGGAGCTATCTTGGACTCCATAGCTAGTTAGGCGGCCGCACTTGCCAGCACGAGTAGCGAGCTCCGCTGGAAGTCTCTGCACTAACCTGTGCGGTCATCCAGCACTGCTTAACATGTCTCTATCGAAACGGTCCCGTGGGCCACTCGGGTCGCCGTTCGAGAGACAAACCCACCTTGTCGACAAGTTGTCCATGACCATGCAAGACTCGACTCAAACTGATGTCTCACACAGTCATTCTACCTCTAGTAATCTATGTTGTGAAAAGCGCGCTTAAGCGGCGCTTAAGCACCGCTTAAGCGAGATTTAGAATTAGGGCGCCTCGCTTAATGAATTTTCGCCCCAGAAAAGCGATCAGCGCTTAAGCGCGCTTAGGCGTCGCTTAGTAGCGCCTCGCCTCGCCTTAGGCGCCTCGCTTAATGATTTTTGAAAAAAAATGAATTTTTTTTGAATTTTTTTAAATCTTTTTTGATAAACTAAACCGAATCTTTTGTTATTTATCTAGTTGGATAGTTGGAAAAGTTTAAGTAGGAGCTTTAAAGACAACTTTTATGTTTGATGGTATTTTGATGACTAGTAGTATGTATGTGTGGCTTGTAGTTTGCATTTTTGATTCTAGTATTTATATTGTTGCTTTGCTTGATTGATAATTGGTATTGTTATTCATGCATATACTAGTAGGATTGTACGAAAAAATATTGAAATTTATGTATATATACTATATAGAGTATTTTACATGTAGGAGCAAAAAAAAAGGTGAGGCGCTAACTAAGCGCCGCTTAGGCGCCGCTTAAGCGCCATTAAGCGAGGCGACGGCCTCGTCGCCTCGCCTCGCCTCACGCTTAATACAACATAGCTAGTAATACCATCTCTTTCAGGGCCTAGATCAATACTTCTCACATCTGAGACCTCCTCGACGACCTATAGTCGCAAGCATTCTTCTTTCTTGTCCTATCATTTCATTCAACTCAAAAACAACTATTTGAATTCCCTTTTTCAAAACTCAATGAATCAACCGTAACCCGTGCCTTAAAACACTAAGTCTGTGTATCGTGCCTTAAACCAACTTAAACTCTATGCAACACCACTGCCCAAGTCATACTCTATATGACATGCCTTACGATCGTGAAACCAAGTAATATCGACAACCGTAGAAAACATGGGACAGTCCTTAGAATGACTTAGGTCGACCGGCATAACTTTGCCTAACTTAATCGAGCCTACAACTTAACCCAAGGGACGAGCAAAGGCTATGTCAAGCCTTGCTTCGTGGAAGCGTGCATGCTTTATCGAGCATTTACGCGGGTGACGCTTATGACTTAGGCTAATTTATAGTTTGTGTCGAAGACCAACTTTTTCTTCTTCCAAGCCACGGGATGAAGGACCGAGTGTCATTTTCAAAGCACGTCGTGCACCAACTCTAAACTGACCGTTGGACCTTTCCATATTCTAACTCAATTTGCCGTCGAAATTATTTCCTTATCTATGTTGATTCGTCTCTTTTATTATCAAGCCTACTTATGCAAGTTGAAAACATGCGATTTATTATGTGAAGGCTAAGATGAGGCGAGTTCATCGAAACTACCCCACCTAAGCGAGCGGTCGCCTTGACCGAGCGATGTCTTCGAGCAGCCGTTGCATGGCTAAGTCCGAACGCCGTCGGTGTTTCGATTCCTCCGATTGACTGAGCGGGACGGGACAGTACATTTTCCCTTCGCACTTGGTGAATTTCCTTTTATAACATTGTATAGATTTGTGATTGTTTTGTTCTTGGCTCTTTGCTTTGTTGTTGTTTATTTAGATTTAAGTTTATGGATCAAGAAGGGGGTTCATAAACATCACCAATTATCATCAAGTATTAAGTATGTAGCACTAGATTCTTGTTGCTTGGTAAGTTGGTAGCGGTGACCAATAATAATGCATGCAAATGACCAGTTCATAAGAAATTGTATCTTGCCTCGTATAGTGTTGCTTCTGGAAAATTTTAACCTACACTGCACTCTGGAAGTCCTATTCAGGCCATAGTAGATAAATATCATCTACTACTCATTAGAGCTTAGCTTATGGAGCTTCTTACTTTCGGCATAGATAACAAGACATTTTTTGTATGCATTTGTGTGAAGTTTATGTCTTATTATAACTTTGTCGGTTTTATTGACTAGTTATAGAAATTAATTCTAATCACTGACTATTCTCGTGCAGGCAAAGACATTTTTTGAGCAAACCAAATTCAAAGGAGGTATGCTACCTGAATGGTTGCCATCTAAAATTGTCGCATGTGATAATTATTATAATATATGAACAAGCTGAGGTAATTAACCTATTGTCCAAGTTTTTATTTTACCCTACATATATATACAAAAGAAAGCTTGATGGGTTCCTCAACCATGTGGTATGTAAAAATGGACAAATGGATACTTACCTTCACATAGTAGACTACCATTTACAAGTGAAAACATTTACGTGCTTGAAGAAAACAAGCATGCACTTTTTGCTATTAGAGGAGATGAAAAATTGGATTTTCCTCAAAGCTTTCTAAGAGAAACATGAAACAGGAGATGGATTGCGACCTATCAAAATATCTACATAGTCTGTGGTGCAACAATTCATTACTCCCATATTGTTGATAGTATTAACTGTGAAAAGATCAAAAGTCCTCTGGGTACTTGAAAAGCTTCTTGATTCTAGAACAATCAAATAACTTACAGGTATAGGAATTTTTATTTTATTTTATTAACTGTTAATGTAAGTTTACTTTTATTTCAGTTTGTGATCTTTTTGGTTATATGCTTCTTGCACTTTGATTTTATATTGTAATGCCGTTGTTTGTTTTTGATGCAGAAATTTATGCAGATCCTACCCATTCATCATATGATGCACTTGATTTTGCTTATGGAGTATTAACCACATTCACTCCATCAGTAGGTTTAGTAAACTTCTGACATAGCAACTGAGTGTTATTATCCTTCAATTAACTTGTGGATCAACCTTTTGTGGCGGTTTTTACAACTTGTTTGCGTTGCTCTTTGACTTCTTAGGCTGGTATGAGAATCATACAGTCATATATGGAAGGATACAGACAAGATTGGGAGCTTTCATCCAAAAGGAACACAATGACGAAAGGTGGTTGGTAAGTTCAATCTATGACACAATATTTTTTTTTCCATTGTTGTTCCTTAAAGATTATAATTCCATAGGTCTTCA
The DNA here is from genome assembly GCA_029216955.1 of Iris pallida. Taxonomy (NCBI): domain Eukaryota; kingdom Viridiplantae; phylum Streptophyta; class Magnoliopsida; order Asparagales; family Iridaceae; genus Iris; species Iris pallida. Next base: position 23,447 of record JANAVB010038339.1, on the reverse strand, counting down.
ATTTATGAATGTTAATTTCAAATGGATGTCCCTATTTTATCTGAAATTACTAAGTACATGATGTTTTCTTGCAATTAGAGAAGTGGAATAGTGAGTTCTCGTAACTCATATCAAGGGCCAAGAGATGAGAAATTTGAAAAATATAATATAGGATATAAAAATTAAAGTAAGAACTAGGAGTCTTTGGACGATCATTCTCTAATATGATTATTCTTAGATCATAAGTAGAGTACCAAACAAGAATTTAAACTAGAAGTTTGCCTTATAGTACCTTATCCATCATTCATTTTGGAAGCTCAATTTATTTGTATTCATTGAATATCTCATCTGAAGACATGTAGGCATTAAGTGAGCCTATATCAGTATATTGTTTACATTGTGCCTTAGAATGAATGATATATAAAATCCCTGACCATAAACCTTGTCATTCTATTGTTTTCCTGTCTTTGAAAGCTTGGAGGTTGCCTCCTTCGTTGCATGAGCCTTAACTTTATGACCACTAGACTAGGTTTCCTCATCTTCCAACTATTTTCTAGGTTTTCTTAGCCTACTGTTGCATAGCTGGGAATTTGCCCGATTATTGATGTCCTATTGGCAGCTTTTACTTCTCTATTATCATTATGATGGCCTTCCTAAATGAAGCTTTTTCCTTAACATGAGCGTTGGAGAAATTGGTGTGCTCCTCATACTCTACAGTCTACATCCCATAGATCCGTAATATTTATCTTTAATCATATGGCCAAGGTCCCTTTAACCAACCCTAGTTATGACCTCTGAGACCCTTTTGGATCAGGCTCCTAGAACCTTAGCTACAAGCATACTCTTACCTTGACTATGTCTGCTAAGTTGAGAATTCCAACGCTTATGTGTATGGTCAGAATAATAAATTAAAGAATTAGAGTTTCTTTAGATTATAACAAGGTTGTAAAAATCGCTAGTCGGCCGCTAGTCGGTTCGTGGGGACTACGGATTAATCAGACTACTCGGGGACTAGTCGGATTAGTCGGTTTAGAATTTTTAATGAATATATATATATATGTAATATGTTATAAAAATATTTTAAAAAATAATATGTTAATTGTTGAACTTTTAATTATAGCAGACTACAATGCATTTTCTTATTCATTATTTTGCATAAATTTCTATTTCGATAAATATTTAAATAATATGTTAACAACTTACTATTTTGCACGGAGAGTTACAGCCGCAGTAGCAAGCAAAAGCAAAAAAAAGTAACAAGCAAAAATTAAAAAAAGAGCCACAATAACAAAGCAAAAGTAAAAATAAAAAAAGAGTAGGCTAGTCACTTTTTTCAAAAATAGAAAAAGGTAGCAAGAAAGTAAAGAGTCGACGACGGCTGCCTTGACGAAGTCGACGGCAACCCAGACTAGTACCAATTTAGCTAATTTTTGGATGGACCAGCCCCTAATCGAGTCGACGGTGGCCGACAAGTGACTAGTCGGAGACTAGCCCCTAGTCGAGTCGGCGGCGGCCGACTAGCGACTAGTCGGGGACTAGTCGGCCGCCTAGAGGGATTTTTACAACACTGGATTATAAACTGGACTTGTTCACCAAGACCAGAATATATCGATAGACTGCAGACTCCTGAATCATGAGGTGTTGATCTCCTTGGTGTCAGCATTCATCTGCTTATCAGTACTTCCTGCTGGTGCCAGCATCTGAACATTTCTTTTTTGTGTGTTCCAAATGATAATTTTATAGATTGATGATGAGCACGGCTCCTGCTGTTTATTTCTCTGGTTGGCCTCTTCGTTATATTAGTTTCTAGTACAACTTAGTGGAATTTATTCGTTCTGCTGATCCTTTGATTGGCAGGAGGATACAATTTTATAAGGAAGCCCTATTTCTTGTTCTTTGAAATCTTGAGGCCCCAGTGGGCCTAGAAGCCAATAAACTCGATTTGAGTGCTTGAAAAATCAGTAACAAGCAATTTAAGATGGTCAATGTGTATATTGATTGGGTCCAAATTAATAAAATGTCTGTATGTTAAGTTTATATTTCATAGTCATTTGTGAAATACTTCAGACTTCTTGTCTTGATTTTAATCCTTAACATATTTTAATGTACTTAATGTGGTGTGAATAGTGAAATAACAGGCAGTTGTCATATGCTGACACAAACCATGATGGACCACTAGGTATTGGACTAGCAATGACGAGTGAAATTAGGTTTTTAGGTTGTTGGTATGACCGTAACCTAGAAGAGTGAATGATAAGTGATTTTGGCACTTCTCTTCCAAGGTTAGCATTTTTATTTTTCGAGAGGGAGAAGTACCATTTAGAACAATGCATGTAAATAGTTTATAGGCCTGTGTACTGCTTCTACAAATCCTTTTATCTGTATGTTTTTGTAAAGTCTTAGCATATTTGTTCTTCTAATCAATTGTGTCGTCTTGGTTCACATATAGGTCATTTACAGGACCCTTTATCTCCTGGTTAATTGATAAAATGTTTTTCTCTTGATCATATAAGACTCTTGTAGGAAATGACAATACAGAGACAAAACAAATTTATGCTTCACATGATCTCATAAATTTGCTATCTAAAAACAAATGTTTCTGAAATTTCCTATTTGCTAACATTTTTTTAGTATTTAGAATTATTCTCTAAACATCATATGAATGAATGTGTTATCATGTCATTTCAGGCAACAAGGAGGACTACTTGTAGCTGGACCAGGGGCAACTAACATTTCATACTTTCACAAGGTTGGCATTACCTTCTATTATTAGATATAGAAGTGCTTCTATTGCATGAAGTGACTAATTTCTTTTTCAGTTTAAATATCTGCAAAGGAAATTCTTTACAATCATATTTTATTGGCTGTGTTGTTTACCCAAGCATATCAACTATTTTCTTCATTTGCAGCTGTTCACGTATGAGTATGAAAAAATAAATGCTATTGATTATAATGGCTTTCCATTTTGGTACACTTTATTAGAATATTATGGAAGAAGAAAGTGATTTCGAATGGATTATATTAAGGTAAAATAAGTGTGTAAAGTACAATGATGTACGTTTTAAGGAATGATAGTATTTCAATTAATTGAATCTGGCGCTCAATGTGTCACAATTTACATTTGCAACGCAATAGTTTTGTTACACACTTAGGCCAAATATATAGAGGATACAAAAATGGACAGTTAGCTGTCCATATCTAGCAAAAGACAAATAGATAATAGCTAGCAAAGAGAGAAATATAAAACATAAGCAAAACACTCTTTTACACTTCTCTGTAAGTTGAAGCGTAAATGTCAATGAAGCCCAGCTAAGAGAGAAACTAAATAAACAACTGTAGCTATGTTAAGATCTGTCTATAGCTAGCAAAAGACAATTATATAATAACTAGCAAAGAGGTGAATGTAAGAATATATAAAACACTCTTCTTTACTCCCCTGTAAGCTGGAAGTCTGGAGCATTGATGTCAGTCAGGCCCAACATAGAGAAAAACTGTAGAAACTATATATATATATATATATATATATATATATATACAAACACACACACACACACAAACACACACACACACACAAAAAATAAAATAAATAAATAAATAAATAAATAAATATATATATATATATATAAACACACACACACAAACACAATAAACTTTAAGTTACATCACTATAGTTTAACTGGCAGTCCAGTTCTCTCTAATTTCTCTGGCTTTTGGCTCAGATTTAGTTTAGATTAGCCACCATGGTGCCTATATCCTTCAAACTTCCTTCTATTCCTCCTTCCATATATTCTACACTCTAGTTGTTAGCTCCAGCTTTCCTAGAGTATCTCCCTTCTCTATTGTTCTAACTTTCATGCTTATCACCTTGCATTCCTCTGATAATTTCTCTCTCCTTACTAGTCAGTTGTAGCTTGAGCCTACACACAGACCATATGTATTTGTGCTATGTCCTTAGCATTCTGGTTACATAGCAGGCAGTGAACCTCTATATTCGTCCCATGTTATTGGAGTCTCTTCTTAGTGAGTAGTCTATCTTGGACGGCTTTAAAAAGGGAAGCTCATTTTTTGGCACAGCCTTAAACCAGACTGCTTGATTCCAATCCACTTTAGGACTTGGGGTTCTGATGACTATGAAGGCTGAATTGAAAGCGAATTCTCTGCTAGGGTTCTCTGTCCAGTTCCAGAAGTCTGCTTTTTGATCCCTGTGTATGGTGGCCTCTCTGATTTGATATCCCAAGCTGTAGGTGGTATGTAGTAGTTCTTGTCTCCATTCAACATTAACAATGATATTGCTAACCTGCTCCTTACCTCTCAACCAGTAGAAGCTATCCCAACCCAGTCTCTCAATTAATCTGCCACCAGGCAACCAAGGATCAAATCATATGCTACTAGATTGTCCATCTGCAATCCCCCTCTAAATAGAGAAGAATGGTGGTTCTTAGCTTCATCATTTCCTTGAAGGTTGTAGAGGTATCCACAGCTAAATCCTATCAATGTCTATCCTTCAAGTATCTATTTCTCATCCAAGTTGCCATAAGTTAGGATAATTGATCAACTTCCAGAGTAGCTTCATGTGATGAGCGAGTTTGAAATCTAGGAGGCTTCTCACACCTACTCACCCTTCTTCCATAGGTCTACATAATTGTTGCCAACTGATAGAGTGAATGTCCCCTTCCAATAAAATTGGCACATAAGCTTTCAATTCTTGATAGCACAACTTTGGGAAGATGGACTTCTTGGAACCGGTAATTGGTTGATTGTTGTGATCACTGATCTGACCTATAGGATTCTGGCTCCAAAGGATAATTTTATGTGCTTGCCATCCCTTCATTCTTCTACCAGACATTTCAATCAGTCTCTGACAATATTGGAGAAAGTCTTCAGACTAGATAGAGGAATCCCTAAGTATTTGACTGGTTGGGTTCCTTCTTCTATCTGATACCGTCTCCGAGTAGGATGTTTACCCCTGCAATGCCTATTGAATGTAGACTTTGCTTTTGTCCTTGTTCATCCTCAGCCCCGAATTCTTTTCAAATTGATCTAGGACCTCTCTTATACCAATCAGACATAATGGAGTAGGCTTGATGAAAACAGTAGGTCATCTGCATAAATTAGATGAGATACTGTTGGCTCCATATTGAGGACAAAGTCTGAATGTATCCTTTCACTTCAGCTATCTCCATCAAATTGCTCAAATGCTGCATAGCAGTGGTGAATAGATAGGGGAAGAGGGGAAACCCCTGTCCCAATCCTCTGTTGCTTTTAAAGTACCATTAGGCTCCCCATCCACAAATACTAAGAAGCTAGGCGTGCAAATACAGTGTCTAATGAGGTCCACCCACTTATCACTAAACTGCATGCATCTCAGCATGATAGAGAAAATCTTTGTTCACTGTGTCATAGACTTTTTGTAGATCTATTTTGGTGCAACATTTGTATCCTCCTTGCTTATTAAAGTTCATGAGCCATTATACAGTTTCAGCAATATGCCTTCCTTTGACAAATGCACTCTGATTGAGAGAAATTAACTCCATCATTAACCCTTCCATTCTTAGGCACATAAATTTGGTGATGATTTTATAAAGGAAATTGCAACAGGATATAGGCCTAAACTCCTATAGTCTCTTTGCACCCTATAGCTTGGGGATCAGGGTGATAAAAGTATTATTTACGTCCTTGAGCATCTTGTCATTCTGGAAGAAGTCCATAACTGCATTCCAAACTTCCATCTTAATAGTGCCCCAATGGACTTTGAAGAACTGTGCCCCTAAACCCATATGGGCCAGGTGCCCAGCTCCCATAATAATGCCCTCCACTCCTTCAAGGATAACTTCCCTAAGAAGTTTCTCATTTCCTTTTGCCAAAAAAAAAAAAAAAAAAAACAAAAAAAAAAAAACAAAAAAAAAAAAACAAAAAGCTAGGCTCTTGCATATGATATCTGGAAAAGCAGTGGCATAATGATCCTGATTGTACAATTGGGTGTAGAACTGGACTTTTTCCTCCTTGATGCCATTCTGATTCTAGATGGTTTCTCCTTGAGTATTAAGCAAGATAGAAGTGTGATTCTGGGTCTGCCTAACTTCAATTTTTGAAAAGAACTTGCTGTAATTATCTCCTTTTAGCCTGTCACATTTTGCTATATTCGAAAAAAATAATAGTTTTGTTGAATAGAGGAAATATACAAAGTTACAAGCTCTCTATCCTTTCCACTATGTTACATGTTCCTCATTTCTATCCCCTATTACTCCATAATACTGAGACTAACATTCCCTGGTTGACTCTTCTTCCTGCAACTTAGCATCAGTAGCTTTGTATCATCCTCTATTTTTATTAGTAGCCACGGGGATCTTATGTTGTCCTTCTGGAAAATTCTTCTATTCCTCTCCTTTGATAATGCCAACTGGAAGCAGTAAAAGCATGCTCCATTGTTTCCTGATTTGATTGACACAATTCACAACCAAGGGACATGTTCATGCCAAGCCTGTTCAACCTGTCTTTAGTCAGGAGTCTCCCCCTAATGGCCCTAAGAGAGCAGCCACTCATCTTTAGGCATCTCATAGTGCATTCCATCAATCCCCCTATACCTGATTGCCTTTAATACTGTGCTAGGCTGACTTTGTAGTGAAGGATCCCTGAGAATTATTTTTCCACTGCCAAGAATCTTATTGAATATATTTGTGAATCTGAACAATCCTTATCTCATCTTGTATTTGGTTAGTAATGGTGAGAAGTTCAGGTCTCCATACTCCATCTTGAGTAATTCTATCAAAACTGAAGTCCTCATTTAGCATCGAGTACATACTCAATCCTAACCTGTCAATTAATCTCCCTTGATTAGTTCATGGTCAAAGAAAATAGATCTATTTCTTCCTTTTGCAGTCATCTTTTCTACGTGGGGAAGGATATCCTCTCTACTTCTCATCATGCGCATCCAGGTAGTTGATGAGTTATTATCCACTACCATGCCCTCAAAACTTTTCAATTTCTGATAGTTGCCCTTCAACCATATGGCCATAAGCTGTCTTAATTCACGAATCACCATATTCTTATGTAATTGAAAGCCAGTGCCATATCCTTCAGCTTTCTGAACCCCACAACCCCTTCTTTATCCTTAGTGAGCTCCTCCCAGCTTATAGCATGCATAGAATTGTGCCATAGGAAGTTGGCACATTCTTTCAGTAATCCTGACAGTTTTTATTGGTATATTGAAGGTCTGCAGCCAGAAATTACATGTTGCTGTAACAACGACCTGATAAGATCCACTCTATCTGCGAAAGATAATATCCTTGCTTCCCAGCCTTCCAATCTCCTTCTACAACTTTCCACTAATTTTGCACAGCCATGGGTTCTTAGGCTTCTTGACGATATGGGAAATCCTAAGTATGCGACTGGGAGAGTACCCTCCATCTGCAAAATATTTTTATAAACCTGTTTTCCCCTACAATACTTGCTGAAGTACATCTAGCTTTTTTCATTGTTGAGTGTCAACCATGTTGTGCTTATCATGACATTTAGAGTTAATTGCGACCATCTAGGCGACAAGACGGTGAGATTTAATGAGGTGTCACGTAGGCCAGACAGAGATGAGCGAGGCTATTGAATTGGTTGCATAGTTATCGGTAACACCTAAACCCCCATTAAATCCGGTCCACGTACAAGTGTTTCGGATCGGGTATATTTCTGGTCCGGAGTGTTATGGTATTCGATCCAGATCGTTAAATTTGGTTATCCAAATCAATTGTTGAAATCGCACTATAAATTTGTTTTTGTAAGAGATTCTTTAAATGCAAAGGAAGTTGGAAAAAAATTTGAGATTTCTTGTCAATTGGGGTTCTATAGCTACGAATTTCTTATGAAATTTGACTTTGTTGTTCATATCATTGTTGTTTCTTATGAGCCACCACTTTGTTTGCAAGTTGCTCATGCAAAGAAGATAATAAGCATATCAGATTTTGTGATGTTTTTGTTATCCTGTATGATGATTCTAAGTTATTTTTATTTTATTTATAGTTTATTACTTGTTTTGATGTGAGTCTTATTTTCTTATGTGGGTAATATAAATACACCTGAGGTGCAACTTAGGAGTTTTATGTTCTTGTACTCTCCTCTTATTTCTCATCTATTTTTTCTTCTCTTCTTTTAAATTTTATTGGTATTATAGCAAGTTTGAAATGTATTTTGTGTATCCCTTCCACAATTTTTGTCGATCGAACTCGGTAGTGAGTTTGACGGGGTTCGAGACACAAGTCCAATTTTTTTAGACGTTGTTTAATCGTTGCATGATCGTTTTACGATCTCGTTGTTCGTGGTTTATCGTGATTGTTTGTCGTTGCTCGTTGTTAGATCTAGGGTTCCTATATATCTGAGTTGACTGTTCGTTGTTGGTCGCGACTTTTTGTAAGATTAGAGTTTCTGAAATTTCGTGTTTCTGTTACATCTATAAGTATGGTGTGGACTAAATCTTTTAGCAAGATTATTAGTAGTGATGGTGGTGGTTTGAACAATCATTTTATCGTTATTCACAATAATGTAGAACTAGAGAAAGCGATTAATATGGTAAAACTTAATGATGCGAAATTCTTGCCTAGTCTAAGTTTATCAAAGTAGTGTTAAGGACGATGAAAAGAAAAATGTTTTAGTGAATGAGCCCCGGCCTAAAACATTGGCTGATTATGAGAATTGGGTGAGTGCAGATGCAGATGCATATGTTTTGTCATGGTTGTGGCATAGTATGTAACTACATATCGTCTATAATGTTAAGTGGTGTGAGTCTTCCAAACGGATTTGGATATTTTTGGAAGAGTCCTATTCATAGAAGCGAAATATGACTTGTATTTATGATTTACTGTTTAACACAAAGTATAATGAGAAGACTATGAATGGGAATCTGGCTTCAAAGAAAGCTTTGCCAGAGGAACTCTTGTAGTATCATCCAATGTAGTCAAAGGCACGCCTCGCAACAAAGCGCACTAGCTGTGACTCACACCTTACTAGGTGAGACCTTTCTCCATCTGTGCCTCGTAGCGAGGCGCCAACAAGTAAACGTGCCTAGGCGCACCTTATGTATTTTGCTCTTTATTTTGACTTTATAGGCTCACCTGGCGGAAAATGTTAGTGATAAAAATATTTGTGGTAACGATGGTGATGCTAATTTGATGAAGTTTTATGAAGATGAATTATTGTTATATTGGTTTTGCTTTTATTTTACAATTTGTGTTTATTTTGTTTTGTTACTTCTTGTTAGAGAACATAAATTCTTGTTAATTCTGTTGATTGCTACTGCTATTGCTATTCTGCTAGTTCATTTGGTTATGTTTTAACATATTTTTGTTGGTTTTATTTCTTATATTACTAATTTATTTACTTATTTATGTATATTCTTCTTTTTTTATTTTTGCGTATTGCTTCGCTCTTAAGTGCGCTTTGCGCCTCAGGTGATATGGACCCTTTGCGTCTCGAGTGTGCCTTGCGTCTTTGACTACCTTGGTATCATTTGATTACTACTGATTTGAAGGAAGCTCAACGACACACGGAGTTCCATGTTTCACTTATCCTAGTTGGCTTGGATCCTGTGCTAGAGCAGTTACCGACAATTGTATATACTTTCTCTCGTCTCAATCATTCATATCTAGGACAGTTTTGTGGTACCGAGTAATTACTCCTATGCCTTGGTTACTCGTACTACTGATTGTGGTGGTTGCCCTGGTGATGGCAACTGTGGTGGTAGAGATGGTTGAGGAGGTGGTCGTGGTGGTTGAGATGGTGGCTATGGTTTGCCACAAAAGTGTAACTATTGTGGCATGTTCGGCCATGTCGAAGAGTGATGTTTGGATAAGTGGGATAAATTCGAGTATGCATATCACGTGTACGATGAAAACGTGCAATCCCAGGTAACCACTTCTGCTCCTGTACATGATGCTTTTGGTTCTAATCAGACTTCAGCTTTCGATATTTCCAATTCTCTTGAACAAATTCTTCTTTGTCGGAGAAGAAAAGAGGGGGGGCGAAGACTAAGCAACATTGACGGAGAAGAAGAAAAATTCACTTGAAAACACAAATAGACGTTCTCGTTGTTTTCTCCTTCTTTGTCGTTCTAAATTCTGGAACGATGGTTAGGATTTCTTTTGGGACAACTAAATAGCAAGGTTTTAAGTATCGGCCGATACCGATACGTATCGGCCGTATCGGATTTGAAGGTGTCCGATCCGATACTGGCAAAAAAAATCGGTATCGGTCGATTCCCAGTAAAAATGTATGGTATCGGTTCGTATCGGCCGATACGAACCCGATACAGACCGATACGGTCCGGTACGGACCGATACGAACTTACATAGGGCCAAATTCAGAAGGAAAAAAAATTGAAAAAAATTGAAATTGTAGCCATGAAAATTTCTCAATCATGGATATCAAAAAGCATATAAGACCAATAATTATGTAGAAAACTAGAAATACCTCTATTAAATTTCTACCAAAATTCTCCAAACCATCCATGGCCGATTCTCCCGCCGTGGCCGATCCTCCCGCCGGCGTCGATCCTCCCGCCGGCGCCGATCCTCCCGCCGGCTGTAGCTCCGCTCCAGCTCCGCTCCATTTTTTTCTTTAACAATCGAGAGGAGAGAGGAGAGAAATGAAAACGGCTGCTGCCTCTCTCCTCACATATATATGAGTTAGGTTAGGTTAAGTATTGGGCCGGGTCTAATGAGCCCCCCCAAAAAAAAAATTGTAGAGCTGCGTTGAACACAGGATTCGAACTATAGCCACCTAAGGAAACAAAGATTTATCCATCACTACTATAGCCAAGTTGCAAAGATATTTTTTGTGTTTGCATTGAGCATATATTTACTATACATTGAAATAAGACATTATATAACCATATATTCTTCTAACCATATTTATATTTATTTGTTATATATGTATATTTTTAGTATCTTTTATAACATCTTTTTGTATGTATCTTTTTGATACATAACTAACCCTTTTTATATGAGAGTAATTTTAAATAATTATGTTAGAGTAATACTCATGAATCATATGGAAGATCAATGTAATTAACCCTTCTTATATAACTATGTTAGAGTAATTTTAAAATGTTTAACAGTATTAATTATATTTTACTACTATATTTGCAGGACCACGCCAAAAAGTCGTACGCTTGAGGAAATGAATGTTGGTTGGAGCATGCAAATGTATTACATTGGATTATGCAAAAAAGGGCATGAATAATCAAATATAAACATGTAAATCTTGTTCCAATAAAATTGTCAGATGGCAATTGGATCGGAAGACTATGTTTGATTAGATAGACTTTGTGTATATAACAGATGTATATTTGTGTATGAGGTTATTTTATTATATTTGTTTTCGAAAATCTAACATGTATGATGTACTAAAGATTAAAAACACTGCTAGTGGACTGAAGTGATCGTGTGCGTCTCTGGGTTATAGTTTATGCTAGTTCACTGTGATTGAATATATTGATACTCGTCGAGCTTTTGTTGATATATATATATATATATATATATATATATATATATATATATAAGAGTGTATCCAACTTATTTATATATTTTATATCTTTATCTATATTTAACTTCTTATATATATATATATATATATATATATATATATATATATATATATATATATATATATATATATATATATATTAAGTAGTAGTGTATCTAACGTTTGTATATTTGTTTATAAGATTATTTTATTTTTATAAGTTAAATTTTTGTAACTTTCTTATATATATATATATATATATATATATATATATATATATATATATATATATATTTTTTGGAAAAAGGTAAATTTTATTCCAAATGAAAAGTCATAATCATACAACATACAGTCTGAGTGGGACTCCCACTCAACACTCATCCATTCTCCATAGCGTTCACATCAAACTCAATGTTATGGAGAATGCCAACCGGAGGTGTGACTAGTCCCTCAAAGATTCGGCGGTTTCGCTCCTGCCAAACATGCCAAACCGAAGCCGCCAGACGAACTCTAGCTGTACGGAACCAGTCCTGACCTCGACCCCTGCTATATCGTATCACCGGGATGATGTCCCCAATGTATTTACCAGAGGTGCACACTCCCAATACCCGACTCTGCTCCGACCATATTTGCCATGCCAGAGTGCACTCGAAAAATATATGTTTAATAGACTCGGGCTCCAAACAGCAAAGCACACATTTGGGGTCCGGCACCGGCACTCCAAAAGAACTCAGGCGATCCCTTGTCAAGAGGCGACCCAGAAGAAGCTTATAAACACACGGTTGCATCTTTCTGGCCAGACTCTTATACCAGACGAACTCGTAATCAGAACTCAGAGGAAAAGTGTGCCGGATAAGATTGTAGCAACTACGGAACTGGAACTCCCCCGAGCCCGAAGATGCTCCAGGCGGCTCCCAAATCCACCGGTCCGCAGGCAAAGCCGGGTCAATGACTGTAGACATAATGAACCCTCCCAGCTCCTCAGTGTACCGATAAGATTCCGGCCTCCACTCTCCATCTCGTAAGATCCGACTACACGTCAGACCTCGCCTGTCCTCCGTGTGAGTCGAAGAACCCCTAATGTCTAGCAACGAACGCCGATCTATCCAAGGGTCCCGCCAGAGGTCCGTGCCCGACCCATCCTTCATGACCCTCCGGATAGCAGACTTGAGCACACCCCTGTGTCTCAGGACAGTCTTGAACGTGACAGAATGGTTGTTATCAGGAGAACACGTCTAAAAATTGCCCTGCTTCACGTATCTGCTGTGCATCCAGTCCGTCCAAAGAGACCCCCCGCTAATGAATCTCCAGGCCAGCTTGAGCGCAGAGGCCTCCCTGATCTCCAGCAACGGCCTGAGCCCCACACCTCCCTCCTTCCTGGGCCGACAGAGCTGCTCCTACGAGATCGCATGCATACCCCCCCTCCAAAGGAAATCAGCACAAAGACGCTCCACTCGCCGAATAGTGGCCACTGGGAGGAGGATGGACTGTAGCCAAAAATGGGCCACAGTCGAGATCACAGATCTGATCAGCTCTATGCGTCCGCCAAAAGACAGACCGGCGGCTTGCCAGCCTTCTACTCTCCGCTGGACATACTCAACCAGGCCCTGGCAGTCCTGATCCCGCGCATAATTGACTGTGAGGGGCACTCCTAAATAACGTACCGGAAGATCACTCCTCGCGATACCCAGGACATCAGTCCGCTCCTCCTTCTGGGAACACCGGGAACTGAAGTAGACCCGACTCTTATCCCTGTTCAGCTGGAGACCCGAGAAGGACTTCAAATCTTCCATAATACCCGCAAGCGTCTGCAACCCCCTCGTCGAAGGCTGGATGAAGACCAGTAGATCATCAGCATAAATAAGGTGGGTAACTGGCGGGTCCATCCTCCGAAACAAAGGCACCAGCCGTCCACGGTGCACTGCCAGGTCCATCAAACAAGTAAAGTATTCCATCACAAGCGTGAACAGGTAAGGGGACAATGGGTCACCTTGCCTCAGCCCACGGTTGCTCTGGAAATACCCGTAAGGAACGCCCTGGATGAGAACTGAGAAAGTAGGAGACGTGATGCACTCCCTGATCAACGCAACCCAGTGATCCGCGAATCCCATGGCAGACATCAGATGGCATAGGAAGTCACGATTGACCATGTCATACGCCTTCCTCAGGTCCAGTTTAACATAAGCTTTCTTCCCACCAGGTCTGCTGAATCCCCTCACCATCTCATGAGCCAGGAGGCTATGCTCTGCAATCGACCTCTCCTTGATGAACGCAGCCTGGTTAGGAGAAACCAAGTCCTGCATGATACCCTCCATTCGCCTGCACATAATATGCGTAATTATCTTGTAAAGATAATTACAACATGCAATAGGTCTGAAATCTGTCAATGCAGTCGCGCCCTCCTTCTTAGGCACCAAGGTCAGAAAAGTGTGATTCAGCTCCTTCAAAAGCTTCCTCTTAGTGAAGAACTCCTGGACCACCTCCACGACCTGCATCTTCAGAATATCCCAATGACGCTTGAAGAAACCACTGCTGAAGCCATCTGGACCAGGGTCCTTGTTGGGGTCCGCCCCATTGACAATAGATTCCACCTCCTCCAAAGTGACAGGGGCAAGAAGGATGCTATTTCCAAATGGAGTCACCAAGCGCTCCGTAACAACCTCTGGGAACACGGACAGGTAGTCAGTCTGAAAATATAAATCAGAATAGTACCTGACAGCCTCGCCCTGTATCTCAGTCGGCGTCCCCACCAGAGTGCCATCCGCATCGAGAAGCTGGGATATGTGATTCCGATTCTGTCTAGTCCGGATAACGTCATAGAAGAACTTGGAACACCGGTCTCCATCCTTCAGCCAGGAACATTTGGCTCGCTAGGCCGAGCTAATTTCCTTCTGCAGCCTCAGAATGTTGACTTCTCCAATCAACTCCTTCTCTCTAGCTGCAAGATCTCCATTAAGCATGTCAGCTTGTAGATCCTGCTGCAAAGATCTCAACTCAGCCTCCTTATCTTCTAGTGTAGACTTGGGCAACCCCTGCACCCAACTCCTGAGAGCCCTCTTCGTGGCCTTGAGTCGACGAACCAATCGGAATTGAGCCGTCCCCTCCTGACCACTAGACAAGCCCTCTGCGACATCCTCCAGGTAGCCTTCCGAGAGATACCAACTGTTGTTATACCTGAACGGTCGGGACTTCCCAAGAGATCGAGTAGAGAAGCCAACCCTGATGGGGGAGTGATCGCTCGTCCCAGCTGCCAGACCCTCAGCCGAAGAGTTGGGAAAGTGACGGAACCACTCCCCGTTGCCCAGAGCTCGATCAAGCTGACAAGCAACCCGGTTGTGAGTTGCTTTGTTGTGCCAAGTCCAGATGAAGCCTGATCGAGACAGCTCCCGCAGCCCCGCAAGCAGGAGGCATCTCTGAAAATCATAAATGATAGAATCTGGAACCGGTCGACCACCCAGCTTCTCCCCATGATGCATAAGAGCGTTGAAGTCCCCGATCAAGAGCAGAGGGAGACACGACGACTCAGCAACATCGGAAACACGTGAGATGTCCCTCCAAAGTGACTCCCTTCTCCTTCTGTCATTGTGGCCGTAGACCGCCCCCAGTAAGAACCGGAAGCCACCCTTATTCACGAAGGAGATGGCAATCAACTGCTCCGTCATCAATATCAAGTCACCATCCCAACTCTTCGAGTTCCAGCGAACCCAAATCCTGGCCATGTCACAAAGGGCCAGGTTGTGCAGCTGGGCCCAATGAGAAGGGGTCCGCCGAGTAAGGGTCTTCTCCCCTTTGATCTTGGATTCTAAAATAACAGAAATGTCACACTTCTCTCTCTGTGGAGCACCCCACATATCTCTCTCCACCTCCCTAGCGAACACGCCCCCCTCACATTCCAGACGATAATGGCCATTAATTAATGAGAGGTGGGGGTCCCCTGAGAAACTCCCGAAACGGCACCTGGGGAAGGTGCCGCAACCGTCGCTAAAGGATCCTCATCCATGCCAGTCGGAACCGTCTGATGGGGAACGACCTGAGATAACACCAACGCCCAGGCATGATTGTCAACACACACCACCTCCTCTCTGTCTGTGGTCCGACCCTCCATCATGGAGGGGCCATCACGCAGCAGGCCGACCGCACGTCTCTTCCTACAGTAAACCTGCCCTCCCGTCGACCTGCCCTCCCTCGTGCCTCAGACTCCGTCGCAGCCATGCTTCTGGTAACTATACTACTCGGCCCCTGGCCAGAGGATACCACCCCACCCGCAGGAGCAAGTTGGGTAGATACAACGAGGCTCAAACCGACATCACTCCCCTGATTAGTAACCTCCTCCTCCACGACCACCACTCCACTATCATCTCTGTAATCCATATCACATGGTGCTTCGAGGACTTCACTAGGCGGAATACAAGGCTCCACCGGGGGGCCAGCCTCGAAGCAAGCACTGGCCAGATGCCTGAAACAGGAACAGCGTGAACAGGTAGGCGGAACCCATTCATACTCCACCTTCTGGGTAAGCACCTCCCCAGAAGGGAGCTCATATTCCACCATCTTCAGGAGCTCCCCCCTGCCCGAATCTCCACAAAAATTCTCGCGTACATCAACCACGTCCGAAAGGTGGTAGCTTCATCTGCCTTGATCGGGGTGCCCACCAGACTAGCAAGACGCATCAACAGGGGAATGCTCCAAAACCCTACCGGAAACTCGGGAAATCGGATTTATACTGGGATGGCATTCAGAACTTCCTTCTCGCATCGCAGCTCTGGAGTCCACTCCTTGAGAATGATCAGTCGGCCGTCGAACGTCCAGGGGCCGCCTTGGAGGATCCTAGCGACATCCTCCGCCAGCCCGAACTTCACATAATAGAAGCCGTTCTCACGAGTATAGAACTCCATACTCCCCTTAGGCTTCCAGACTCGCGCTGCATAGCCCCGGATCTGTCCGTAGAAAGACTTGTTGTCCAAGACATACAGGACGAGGGTATTTTTCCAGTAAGCTGTCACCCTGCTGGATCTCCTCCGCAGGAAACACAGCCCGGAAACCCCTCCCTACCTTGAGCGGCGGAACGTACTCCATCGATGTGGGAGATTTCGGCCCCACCGGTTTGCAGATCTCGGCCCAGGACCGTCCAGCAGGTCGTGGGGGCGTCCCAATAGGCCTTGGGACAATCACACGGGCGAGAAGTCCCCGTCCCTGTAAATCCAAATCTACTACCTTACTCTTCCCTTTGCCGCCGCGGTCGCCTTAGGCCGCCAACCCATCGATCGCCCAGCAGCCACCCCCGGACCCCGGCTAGGTCGAGACCCAGACCCGTTCTGACGATTTTCAGGATGCCGATCCCGAACCTGACCCTGTCCGCCGCCGTCTTCCCCCCGGTCTTCGCCACACGACGGCGCGTAACCGTCGTCCATCCATACAAATATGAATAAAACTAAAGTTCGTGTGCGGAGGAGAAGGATGCTGATTATGAAACTAAATATCCATACAAATATTTGTATGATAATTGGTGTCAAGGGTCCATTGCAACGATTTTTAACTATGAATAAAACTAAATATCCAGACAAATATAAATTATTTATTTATTTACATAAATTTAGAAAAAAAATATCCAGACAAATATAAATAATTTTTTATTTACAGAAATTTAAAAAAAGGTCTGAACAAATATAATTATATAATAATGGGTCTTGTGACTTTTGTCTCGTCCAGCCATTTGCATTGCTTTTAATCTCTTGTGCCTCCCTTTATGTTCCTTAATTTGTCAAAATTTGAACCTGTAGTAATAAAACAATACAAGATTCAATTAGTACGAATTAATGACAGTAAATTGAAACTAAACATGGAAATGAAAAAAACTTGTAATCTTGTATATCGCAGGTAAACCAATCAGAAAGGATGACTATTATTTTATTTAATTATAATAAAAAAATTAAAAAAATAATTAAATAAAGCATAAATATGTTTAAAAAAATCCTAATTTTTTAATAATTATTTAATATTGCCGATACTCCCGATACCAAAAAATCCGATACTCCGATCCGATACCGCCGATACTTCCGATACCGATACTCATACAAAATGTCCGATACCGATACCGATACCGATATTTTGAACCTTGCTAAATAGATAAAGGGTTTGGTTGTAGATGTGGACTGGAGCTAGCATTTGGACTCTCTTTGTGGTCTTCTTCTGATGGAGATGGTTTCAGCTAGGTTTAGGATTAATGTGGAAATGTGGATGAATGTTAGGAGTTTGTGGTATATACAAGTTCTAGCTATGGTACTGACAGGGCAATATCTAGATGGTTGCTGGGAATTGGAATTGGAATTGGAATTGGAATTGGAATTGGAATTGGAATGGGAAAGAAAGAGTGGCAGCTATGTTGTTGTGAAAGAGAACCTAAATCATCTTTTATGCCATATCACAATCTATAGTTCCTTAACTCAATTAATTTCATTAGGACACTTGTCAAATATATAGTGGATATAAAAGTTGAAACATATGTAATAAGACTAATAGTTGTACAAAGCTAGCTTATGACAACTACATAATAACTAGCAAAACGAAAAAACAGAAATAAAACTCTCCTACAATATATAATCTTTATTTTTAACTAAAACACACTACAATAGGTACTAGTTTGGTCCCCTTTTGAAATGGAGAACATTTCATTTCAAATGACAAATGCCAAATGATGCTATCGCGAGCGTTTGTCATTTCACCAAATTTTGTACGGTGAAAATGGCAAATGCGGAAACCAAATAAGATTTTGGTTGTCGTTTTGGTCAAAATCGCGGCATAAGTAGCAAACTTTAGAACTAAACTACCCTAGATATCATTGAGCACCAAAATCAATTCATTGGATTTCTATCATATTTAATGTTAGGCTTGACAAATATGAGGATAGCTATAGTTAGCTTTTTTCCTTTCTATAAGATGAACCTCCATAACTTATTGGACTCTAACCATTGTTCCTTTGCACTAATTAATTGATTGAAAAAATCCATATGAGTACCATACTACTGGTAAGTTCAATTATAAACCATGGGCGGAGACGACCCCTATCCATTTTGTTGAGAAAACTTAACCATTTTTAGTTAAGTTTTTGCTTAGGAAATGGTTATTCAATTTGGGTTTGTGCACTTTTGTCACGATGCAAGGTACATATTATGCTTGAGGCGCATAGCGTGACGCATACCTCATTGAAGTGCACATTCTTTATTATTTTTTTAAAATTCTAAAATAAAAGTGATCAAGATACCTTAGTCAATCATGTATTGTATAGATAGTTTAGAAAAATAGCAAAATATGAAAAATCTACCCGATGGATGATGAATTGTTTGATGTGGGAGAGAGAAAAAAATATAAAATAATTCAAAAGAATAAGTTGCAAATAAAAGAGCCCACTTTATAAAGGTAACTAGACTTTTATAGGAAGATTTCGATGGTGCGGGAAAATTATCAACAAAAATTAAATTGAAGTTATAAAAAAAGAGGAGAACATGAAAAAGGAAAAAAAAAATTGAAACTTGCAAATGAAACTTGAATCCTTTAGATGACAATAAGTTGTTGGCAATCGAGGGGTGAGGGTCAACAACTATTGTTGAACAATTGAAAGATGGCCGAGAGAAAAGAGAGAAAGATGGAATTATGAAAGTAGAAAGTTAAAGCGTGCGACTGAGGTAGTAGGTTAGAGTAGGGTGCATGTTATGGATTCATGATTGTGTCAAATCAAAAGTAAAACCTAACTGATGAGGACATCATGCCTCCAATTACGAAGACCTACCAACGTAGAAGACGACGCATCATGACTTCAATTGAGATTAGTATTTAAAGTTCAAATTTAAATTTTGAACTCAAATTTCATTTGTTATTATGCTTTTATTTTATTATTTATTTCTTATTACCTAGTCTTTATGGGGGAGATGGTTTGGGTTGTTTTGTAGTTGTAACTTACCTATTCCTTAGGAATTGGTTAGTTGGTTGAGTGAGAGCCTATTTATATCCTTGTTAGTGGAATGATAAATGAGTGAATGATTGGAATGAAAAGAACTCTTTTCTTTTAATGAACTCTCTCTATGGCTGAGATGGCCCACCCCGCTTCCTCTCGTAACCCTCCCTCATCTCCTACCTCCCCTCACTCCTTCCGGGCAACAAGCAACCATCCTTCCTCATTCCCCACAACAATGACTGCAGTAGTAGAAGAAGTAGGCAGCAACAACAACAGCCTACAGTAGTAGCAACGGCCTGCAGCAGTAGCAACAACAGCAGCCTGCAGCAGCAACAACCTGCAGCAGATCCAGCCGCAGCAACAGTAACAACAGATCCTGCAGCACTAGCAGCAGATCCAGCCGCAGCAGCAATCGCAGCAGATCCAACAGCGGACACAAGCTGCATGAAGCACAAACAGAAGCAGCAGCCTCTTTCCTCCCTGTAGCCATTCGACAGTCTGATTCGAGTCTCTCTCTTCATTCTAAATCAAGTAAGTATGACTACTACATCTATCATCCAATATACTATTAATAAGCTGCTGATCCATCCGTTATTTGAGTGCTTCTACAAAATGAAAGAAAATGGAGTTTGTTATTATCAACCTACATATTAAATAGAGAACTATCATGATTTCATGGTAACTTGATTCAATTCTCTATAAAATCTAAGGTTGCATTCTAGCTTATTATCTCTTGCCTAATATAACCATTAGTTTTGATTACCTAGAAACTATTTGGCAATTAGTAGAGACTCAAATAAACTTATTTTAATGCAAATTAATTTGCTGATTTTAAGTCGTATTCATTCGGCATCAATTTTGGTATCAGAGCGTGGTTTCGATTTCATTTTTCATTAGATTCCTTTAATTTGTGCATTGAGAACATATAGAATTTTGTTAGGACCCATATCACATTTCATAAGCACTCATAGCGGTAGACAATACAAATTTGTTTGGTTCACATTTGGTAACAGTGTAGTCTGGATGTCTTCAAGCAGGACATGATCACATGTTGAATTTTCAGGTTGTTCTGGCTCTCTCTAATCTGGAGATTGTTGGGTTTGAGTCTCACATCTGCTGAAGCTTCCAGGTTACCAAATTTGTTTTAGTGACAGTATAAAAGGGTTCCCTTTTAAGTCAATTTGGTCTAATCCAATATTACATCTCCTGATCAACTCTTCTTTGATCCCACATGTTAATATTACATCTCATGATCAACTCTTCTTTGATCCCACATGTTCCCTACTGTTTGAATATTTAAATAATTAATTCGTAACCCTCTCTGCAAGTTTTGGTGAATGGCAAGGAGTTTAACATGGTTTCGGAACAGCATAGGTTGAAATCCCCTTTTCCCTTACTTTAAGCGGATTTTATAGAAAGAATTGTACCGCTGTGTGAATCTAATTCCCAGCCCACAATAGACATCCATCTGTTGACGCTTGTTGAAATAATATAAATAATTATCCCTCAACCCTCACTGCAACTTTGGGAGTTTTTATGTAGCGCAGAGACTTCCGTACCTGCAATTCAGTCTTTACTACAATTCCTTCTCCACTGTAGGTTGCATCAAATTTTCACAGTATTATGAGAAATATCTTCAATATGTTTCGTCCTGCAATTTTTTTTTCCTGTATATTCGTATGTTGATCTCTCGGCATTTTGCTACATTTTACTGTAGTTAAAATGTTAATTTTGAAGTGAAGATCCGTTGGATCTTTACAGTTATGTGAAAACCTCGTTCCTACTGGTTTCCCAGTGCCCAAGGCATCCTTGTGTTTGTATTACTGATAATACGCTCTGTTCTTTACCACAAATTACTCTTTTATTTTTTTCTAACTTGTAAACATTTCAACAATTCCCTCTTTTGACAGGACAAAGAAGCAGGAGATGATCCTGATATGGAAGACGTTATAAAAGCATGTTGTTTATAAATCCATGGGATCTTAAAAACACGGAAGAACGTGGCTGTGGTAAGATTCTGTTTTGATTACTCCATGAAATCTAAGTGGTTGCAGTATCTGTAGAGTCATTTATGCTTTGCATATATGTCTATAATGGTACAGTGGGGAAGGAAAAGAAGGAATTTGTATGCTTTTGAGTTTTGTCCTTGATCTTGTACTATAAACTACTTTAAATATTTGGGTAAATGATATTTTGTAACTTCGAAGTAAACAAATTTACACTGACATGCTTGGATGTTATATGAAGTAGGTGAATTTTTAAAAACAGGTGAATTATAATAATACCAAAAACTAATTAATTATCTAACTAATTCATAATTATTTATTAATACTAGTTATTTAACTTTTCTAAATTTTAAGTTTTACCAATATAAAAAAAATTTATTAACTAATTATAATATAATATTAGTACGGTGTATTATTGTGCATTATAATAATATTGTTTTTTAACGTGAAAGGAGTAACCTTTTATTTTCTTTTTGTTACAAAATATCCAAGATTATGGGTCCTCCTTGAAAAAATGTATGGTTTTATTTTCAATACTGTTTTGAAATGCTCCAAACAGTAACAAAAGTGTGAACATAGGTTTTTAGTGTCCTGTTTGTTCTAAAATGTTCTTACGAGCAGCAGCAGAATGGCAGCACGTCAACGAGCACCATCCCGAACCATGGAGAGACCAGCACATGATTGTACTCACAGACGAAAAGACGGAGCAATTCATTGATATACTCGTATATGTAGATACAATTGTGTTGAAGCTCTACAAAGGATAAAATAGATTATAGATGGTACAAGTCATAAAAGAATATTATAGTTACTTATAAAATAACAAATATTTATCATACCTTTCTTTTCTTCTCCTCTGTTCTCACACTAATACATACCTTAAAGTGAATTTTAAAGTTATATATGGACAAGTTGTAATATTAATATGATTCTAAGATTTAAATATACTCTTTTTCTTATTCATTCAAGTCCATCTTATTAGCAAAGCTTTTAAGAGAAATTTTCCTTAATGGTACATACTATAATAATTAGTTAAAGATATATTTATAATTATTATATAACTTAGTTTCTATTAGTACACAGTGAGCTTATGTCAATCTGCTGAAACTGAGATATAGGAGTTAACCAATATTAAACTGAAATAAACAAAATGACTTAAGAGAAACTAATATGTAGAAAATAAAGATAATGCTGCCCTATTTATCATACTAATATGAAGAGACTATCATTGTGTGGTACGAGTTTTAGAATATACAAATATTATATTTATGTTTTGGCTTAAGTTTTGGCAAATGTTAAAGGTCACCCCCTCTGTACTAAGGCAACCCTCCTACTAAGGGCAACCATGACTTATTATTATTTTTACTAAGAGCAACCTAAATTGAACAAGTTTACTAAGGGCCACCTAAAAACCCTTCCCCTTCCCTCCCGTTCGTTCCCCCCAAAACCCCCCTCACCTCTCGCTCTCTCTCTCTCCGGTCGCGCCCCCCCCCCCCTTCGTACCCCTCCAGCCGACAGCCCCCTCCTCCCCCGTTCGTACCCCTCCCCTCCCCCTCACCTTCCTCTCTCTCCGCTTCTGTTAATCGGACTGCAGGCAAGCACTGCAGTCCTGTCTTCACTTTGGACTGCAGGCAAGTCCTGTAGTCACTGTAAGTTTTAAATTTTTTGGAGAAAAGCTTCTGGCAATCGAGGACTGCAGATATGCACTTACATTCTAACTTGGTGGCCCTTAGTGTTTTCAAAATGCAAATTTGTAATTTTTTTAAAGTTTCAAGTTGGTGGCCCTTAGTAAAAAGGGGGTGGCCTTTAACATTTGTCTAAGTTTTCTATGTTCTACGGTTCTTCTTAGAAATAATAGTTATCTTATGATATGTTCTACCTGTTCTTTTTACAGATAACAGTTATATGATTATGATAATAAATAAAATTTACTTAGAAAAATAACAAATGTATTATATATATATTATATATTTTTTTTTATATATATATATATATATATATATATA
>JANAVB010038338.1:0-48922 GCA_029216955.1 Iris pallida | reverse complement strand
AACACGATCATAAACTGATCCAAGTAAGGCATAAAGATACGATTCATGAGGTCCATGAATACTGCCGGCGCATTGGTTGCTTTAAAGGGCATAACAAGGAACTTCCAATGCCCATATCTCGATCTGAAAGCTGTCTTCGGGATGTCATGCCCTCTGACTCTGATCTGATGATAACCTGAGCGCAAATCAATCTTCGAGAATACTGAAGCCCCCTTGAGTTGATCAAACAAGTCATCTATCCTCGGAAGAGGGTATCTGTTCTTGATTGTCACTGAGTTCAAGGTACTAATCAACACATAACCTGGACGTACCATCCTCTTTTTCATAAGAAGCATCGGGGCTTCCCAAGGCAATCCAGTAGCACGAATGAATCCCTTGGCTCGAAGTTCTTCAATCATCTTGTATAATATCTCCATTCTGAAGGTGCCATCCTGTAGACTCTCTCTGACACTAGGGCTGTCCCGGGAATCAAGTCTATGGTGAACTCGATCTCCCGCTCCGGAGGCATACCTGGAAGTTCTTCTGGAAAAACATCTGGAAATTCTTCAACTGTCCGGGGCAACTACACTGCTGCTAGCCATCCGCAATATCGGAGGAGAAGGCTCAACTGCGCCTCGGGAAAAAGAAAACTCTGGCTCGCCTGGAATGCTAAAAACAATCCTACCAATATGGCAGTCTATTCTAGCATACTGGTTCCTCAACCAATCCATCCCTAGGACCACATCATAATCGGCCATCGGGAACTCTATCAATCTAGCAGGGAATTCTCTACCGCTAACTACGATCCGACACGAGGAAAACACTCTATCTACTCCCACAAGTCCGTTACCAGTAAGAATATTAAGCCTTACTGATAATGACTCGGGCTCCAATCCTACCCGTGTCGCGAATCGTGCAGACATAAATGAATGCGATGCACCAGAATCAAATAAAGCTGAAGCTGGAAAGGAGTTGACGAGAATAGTACCTGCTACTACCTCTCCTGGTACCATCCTTCCTCCACGGTCATCACCATAGCCTGGCCGTGCCCTCGGGTGCTGGTCCCCTCTGCTGAAATCCTCGATGCCTGCTCTGACTCTGGTCCTGGGCTTGAACAAGCTGCTGGGGGTTCTGCTGCTGGAACACTTGGGTCTGAGGCGGCAAGGGCCTCGGCAATGGATACTGCTGCTGCTGGACCGGAGCTGGTCCTCTCACCGAAGAGCTAGAAAGGTTGGACGATGATGAACCACCCCTATTCGGGCAGGATCCAACCCTATGGTCTGGTGCCACAAGCCAGACACAATTCCTGTGTCCTGCGACATTCTGCTACTACATGGCCTGGCTTCCTACAATGAGAACAACCCACTGCGGAAGATTGCTTCTGCTTCTGCTGCTGAGGGTGCGTCGGAGTGGAATGCTGAACCGACGTTACTGAGGTCGCCCGCCTCGGAGTTCCAATAGTCAAAGCCGTGGCTGCCGGGGCTGGTGCTGAAGACTGATTCATCTGGCCGTGGGATCTCTTCCGACCTCTGGCCCTATTCACAATCCTCTAGGAGGTATACTCATGCCTCCTAGCTGCTCTCAAGACTGCATCAAAAGTCTGATGCTCAAACTGCTCGACCGCCAACAAGATCTCCAGGTGAAGTCCCTGCTGGAACCGCTGGGCTCTATCATACTCGGTTGCCACCAAAGTGGGAGCAAACCGACTGAGTCTGGAAAACTCGGCCGTATATCCGTCGATCGTCATGCCTCCTTGCTTCAGATTGGTAAACCTCGTCTGCAGATCATACCGAGCCACGGCATCGAAATACTTGGTCTAGAATCTCTCTCTGAATACTGCCCAAGCAATGGGTGCTGCTAATCCAACGGCCTGTGCTGCCCACCAGCTGCGGCAAGATCTAACAACTGCAGGCACACAACGGCCACCTTCTCGTTCTCTGGGGTCCTGGCTGCTTCTAGAATCACCTCTGTGTCCTGAAGCCATGTATCTGCTGCGATAGCATCTTCACTACCGTCGAAGAATGGAGGGTTCAAGCGCTTGAAGCTGTTGGCCGCGCTGTTACCCTGATGACCACCCCGGGTCAAAGCATCCGTCACTGCCTGGTGCAATGCATCTCCACGCCGGTCTTGGAAAGCTATCAAGGTCCTGACGAGTCCTACCAAAGTGCCGTCATCATGTTCTATAGGTTGAACTGCCTGGACTGGTGGCTCTCCGCCAGAAGGTACGACTCTGGAGGCTACTCCGGAATGCTGGGCTTAATCTCCAGGTTGCTGCTGGTCCGCGGAAGGTGCTCCGCCTTGCTGGTCGGTAGGACCACGAACATTGTCGCTGAAGAAGACGACATAGGGAACAATAAGGAAGGACCAGGACAGATCAACGATACAAGCATATGATCAGGACAAGAATTCAGGGATTCAGAAGATACGAGCAGAGATCAAGGACGAATACTGATTGAGACATCTATTCGGTAAACCCTCATATATCTTAATTTACAAGACCTGCATGGGCCACCACCTAAACCATGTCACGCCCCAGAACCAGAATATGGAGAGCGGAGGCAGACATAGCCAGCTACGTATATAAAATGGAATCCATCTCGCTATACGGTCACGGTTGTCTAGATACATGAGGGTTTATCTACAAGCCAACAGTCACTTAAGGTCATGAACAAGCCTAGTGTCTCAATCACAAGCAAGTAAGTAAAAGGTTACAAGAAGTATGATCATTAAATATACAATAGTAAGGCATCCCAAACATTACATATTCAGCTGATCATGAAGCTAGTCGTTACAAAATGTTAGGACTAGCAAGAGTTTAGTCATACATGATCAACCCTAGGATCTGTCAATCATGTTACAGCCCGTAGGCAGATAGTAAGTAAAGTGCAATCGAGCTAAACAGGTGCTCGTCGGCTAAACGCCTCAAAAGAATATTTTTACAATAGAGTGGGAGAGCCAAAATAACCCACTCGTTGCCAGGGTTCCGTCTAGTGGCCACCATCTGGCTGGAAGGTCGGTAGATCCTCTGGAGCTGCTCCGAAATCTGGCCACATAAAACCAGCTGGGTCAGACCCCAGAAAGAGCAAGTGCCACAAAGGAAGCTTCACTTAGGAACTAAAACTAGCAATCAGCACAAAATATAAATAAAGATAGAACTGGAAATAAGAAAATACATCAGGATGATATACGACGAAATAACCATGGGACTATTCAGATAGCCAGGTTACAACCCGTAAACCAAACAAGGACCGGGATTGTAACCCTTCGTCTGAACAGAATTTGGATTCTCACCATTTATCGGTAAAATAACACAGGCATTCCGGTCATGCAATAATCTGGAACAGGATAAGACTAGACTGGTTAGACTCCATCCAATCATTTCACGGCCAAGCAAGAATTACGGCTTGATACTTTAACTAACTAGGATTATCACAAGCCTAATTACTAACAAGATGCAGTGAGATTATTCCACAGCCACAAGCCCTGCAGTCCATCCAGGTTACCCGGGTTAAAAGATTTAGAGTTGAATTCAGGTGGGTACATCGTCCAGGAAACGAATGTACCCTTAGGTAGCTTGAAGGGTGCAACACATGACATTGTGCTGGAAATGTGCCCTACTCGACGGCAGGCTACAGATCCCAAAGCGTGCCCAGGTAACGAGATTGCCTGTAGCTGGGAGATCTCTTTATGACTAATGTATTAATCTAGTTATTAGTCCTTAGTTCATTTCAATAGGTACTCCTGACCGTGGTACTCAGGAGTCCCCTCCTAGACATGATGCAAGACAGGACTGGATTATTTGTACAAGCACAATTGTCCACGGTGTCCAGATCATTATACAGGTCATGTCGTGTCAGGTAGCCATCGTAACAGCTATTCGAGATAATCATGTCAGGTTTATCATATCAAGTGTACTAGTCAGGAGTACGCCACGACGGGCCACTATCAGGTCATGTCATGTTTTACTTGTCAGGAGTGCACCACTACGGGTCACTGTCAAGTCATGCTCAATTATCAGTTCTAAACATATCAAATGAATTCATGATTTCAAGTTCAGGACAAAAGGCGTAAGGATATAAAATGGACGTTAAATATCTAATAAAATATTAATATATACAGGGCTATAGAAGAGCCATGCGGCTAAGGCTCATGCGGCCAGGATGGATCTCATGCGGCTGGGGAAGGAGTCGGGTTCATGCGGCTGGGAGAGATTCATACGGGTCGGAGGAACTAAGGACCCATACGGCCAAGAGAAGGGCAAGACACATGCGGCCAGAAGGGCAAGGGTACTCCTGCGGCTGGCGAAAATGAGTCCATGCGGCTCAACCAAGTCGAGCCCCATGCGGCTGGGTCAAGGTGATGCTTATGCGGCTGACGGGGGGGGGGGGGGGAGTTCATGCGGCTTATAAGGTTCAGGATCTCATGCGGCTGGCGGATATAGTACTCATGCGGCCAGCGAGTGAATCTGTTTCATGCGGCTCGTCAAGGCTGTGCATATGCGGCTGGGTCCAACTCATGCGGCCAGATAATCTGATGCGGCAGGATAAGGTCCTCAGCCCTATGCGGCTGAACTGACAGGGTCCCATGCGGGGGAATACTTGCCGCATGAACTTGTCACACGATCAAGTCAAGGCAATAGTGCATGCGGTTGAAACTGACTTGCCGCATGAATGTTCATGCGGTCAAGTACACCATGCGGCTCGGGACTGTGCTTCTTCTCCAAATTTCCGAGAAGAAGTACACCATAAGCCATGGCTTCCAAGCTGCATAACTCTATCATCCGGAGCCCAAATCCGAACTTTCATAGGTCAAAATAGGGTAGAACGAGATTCTCTACAACATAGAAACCTCAAAACTCAGAAATAATAGGATTAAGTAGATCAAAACCCAAGAAATTCGAAAATAAAGTAAACTTAGATCTAGAAAAATCTAGCCATGGAAAGTGAAAATGCCAAGTTCTAAAGTAAGTTAAAATGCTGTAAGGAAGCAAATGAAGCAATAAAATTAGAGTTCCTCCATGTAGCAAGTTGCACTTGCCTAGACCTCTCTTTCCCTCTCTCTGGTAGGTAAGGAAGTAATGGTGGAGAAGATGATAAATGAAGAGAGAGAAATGAGAAGGGTTAATAAATGGTAGTGGTGGTGGTAGGTAGGGGGTTCACCCCTTGGTTCATGATGAACCAAGAGCAATCCCAAACCGAACCAAGCCAACCCAAACCAAGAATAAACCAAGCCCAGGGAGGAAATTAAGCAAAGAAATCATGCAATACAAGAATAAATACGTACACGTATTCCAGAAATATGTAATACGAACCACAGGTATTACAGAATTCATTATTTCCAAGCTTCATAAATCCTTCGATTTTAGTCGAAATCTAGACTCCAATAGGTCAAAATGGGGTACAACGAATTTTTCTACAACATGGAACAACTAGATTTTGAAAACAAGTAAGTTTGATAGATCAAAACCAAGGAAAAACCAAAATAACATAAACTTAGATCTACAAGAAAATATCTACCAAATTAAAAAATGCCAAGTTCTAAAGTGTCATAGAATCATGTAAGAAAGACAATGGAACAAATAGAATTAGGTTCCTCCATGAAGCAAGTTGCACTTGCCTAGGGTTTCTTTGTAGGTGGAAAGAGTTACGAGGAAGAAGAAGAAGTAATGAAGAGTAAAGGAAGAGAGAAAAAGTAGTTGGGGTTTATAAAGGGAGAGGATGGTTCAACATGTTGAACCAACCATTAAAATAAACCAAACCAAGCCAAGGTCAACCCTAGTCAAGATACATCAAGGCAAGCCATAAAGAAATAAGAAAATACAGTAAATAAAATATGGGTCAAAATTCGTATACGTACACTGGAAATACATATAACAAAAACGGGATTGACAACTCTACCCACCTTAAAAGAATTCTGCCCTCATAATTTAATCAAGAGGCTAGAGATGTCGGGGCAAGCTATACTAAAGCACAAGTGTCACGCCCCAGAACCGGAATATCGGAGAGCGAAAGAATGACGTAGCCAGCTACGTATTACAGGTAGAAGAATACCGTATAATACGATCAATGCTGTCTAACGACGAGTGGGTGCATACTACATAAAACTCTCACTATGGTCACTCAACATCTATTATCTCAATCATTCAAACAAGAAATAATAATAGAGAACATGTAAGATAAAGCAGTAAGGCGTCCCAAACTCTCAGTCAAAATGTTCTTGAGATCTGGCTGTACAAAATATAGCCAGATGATGTAGTAAGGTATACACAATTGTTATCTGCTGCAGTCTGACTTAGTTACAATTATGTAAAGGTAAGTGCAAGACAGTCCGACTAACATGTCGGTGCCAAACGGCAATAAGTAAGTAGTAAAACGAGCAGGGAAGCAAGGAACCCACTCGTGTCCTCCTGAGATCATTCCTTTAGTATTGACCATCTTGGAGGTGGAAGTAAGCTGAGTCCTCGGGAGCTCGCTCTAAATCTGGCCATGCAAAACCAGAGAGGTTAGACCTCTAATAGCAAGTACCGCAAGGAAGCACTTTATGAGGAATTAGAACCAGTGATAAGAGTTAAGAATATGATAAATAGATCTCTGCTTGCTACTGGGGTTCGTACAACATCACGACACTTCAAGCCAACTTCCCAACCAAACAAGGACAGAAGTTGACCCGTCATGTCCTGACGTTCCGCTCATCTCAGTAGTTAACTGAGTAGGCACAGTACACAAACAAACCAATTTAAACGGCCATGCAACTTCTATGGCTTGCTACTGTGAGTTCCAAGTTGTCTTGGAAACATGCAATAAGGGATTCCTCAGTTCTTACAATATACAAGCAAGGCTAGTCTATCCAATAATCAATTATGCCAATCATGAATTAGACGTGTCCCAGCGGGACGCCCGTCATCAATATACAGTAAATATAAACAGATACCACTCCCTACCCGTACGGCAGATTTGTAGTATCCGTGGGAACCAGCCGACATGTCGGGCACTAATTGTCCCGAGATGGCTGCCATGTAAGAACTCGAGAATCCATTTTCTCCATGCAATAGTTATTTTTATTTAGCTTAGTAGACCCTATGTTAATTGAAATCTTATGCCGTGGATCATGATCATTCTGAATGAGTACTCCCGTACAGAGTACGATATGCATAACTCTACAACGATACCAGTGCAGCTAGGTTGTAGGTCTTACATAGCGTAATACAACAATCAAGCCTAGCCACGGAATAATCATGCCTTGACCGTAAGGTACACATGCTACTTTTACAGAAAAATGAAAGTCAACATGTGTCCATGTGCCAATTGTCACGACCCGCACCCTAGAGTAAGGGCACGAGAACGTAACAAGCCCAGCCTACGCCGCAGTGCATGTCGGCGGTAGAACGCTGTCCTAGGTCTCATGCATCTAACAGTATAAGGCTAAGCAGTTTATACTCTCCGAATGGGGGTGACATAGCAGAATGTAAACTCAATCACATCTAAGGTAGAGCATAATGGAAGATAGATAAAACATAAAATCCAAAAGAGATACAGCTGATAGAAGTCTAAGTGTCTAAGATACACAAACCCAGAAATACATCTCAAAGCTCAAATACAGAAATCCATAATTACAACTCAAGACAACTGAAAATAAACTAAGCAAAACCCTAGCTACCTATACAACCTCTACTGTGTCTCCTCTAGGCTAGCAGGCAACCTCCATGCTATCTGTAAAATTTATCAACAGGTCCAGTCAGGACAGGAGCGAGCACAGTACATCTCAACAGTTCATAGCAGGTTAGAAAATATAATCATACAGTAAAGTAAGATATAGATACCGAAGGAAATGCAGTAAGTAAACAGAGAGAGAGTGAACTGTAATAGAAATTTCTACTATAAGTAAGGAACTAACAGTGGCTAGTGAGTCAGAGTATAATATAGACATGTAAATGGCATAGGAGATTCTGATGCTACACTATGAAAAGATTCTGATGCTACACTACTTGGATAGTATTCACATGTTTATTTCTACTCCCCCGTACCCCCAATCAGTACACAAAGATCCAACCAAGTTATGTTATGATTCCATGTAACAGCCCCCGAAGGGTGGTACATAGTAGTCCCATAAATAGGGATTCTAGGAGATTCTAGGATATCCAGTAAATAGGATAAGGATTCCAGGAAGACTCTGTGATGTGAGAGTACATATCACAAGTGATCAAAGAACCAACGAAGCATAGTGATACGCCATGTAAGTGAAATGCACAGAACATAGAGTACCCGATGCTTCCTGAAGGGATAACATCTCAAGAAGGGATCCATATAGTACTAATCCGTATGACCAACGTGACAGTATCAAGTAAAGTAATTTAATGCAGGAAAATAATTCAAAGCAGGATATAAAATGATCAGAGAATGTACTCGCCTGGTATCCTGAATGTCCGAAGAGAATATACTGTCCGAGGAGTGATGTCTGTCTCCTATAGAACAGTACAAGTCACAACAAGTCTAAAATAAGGAAATAGACTACTACAATGCATCTACATGAAGTTTGGGGTCAATCTAGGCTAAAGTCAACCTTTGGTCAACTCTAGTCAAATAGACTAGTCAACTAGGTCAAACCTAAACCAAACAAGTCTATACTAGTCTAACTAGTCTATTCTAGGCCTAATCAAGGCTAAACAAGTCTAACTAAACTCTCACTAGGCAAACAGACACACCATAGGCTAAGAGCCCTAGGCTATAGGCTATATCATGCCTAAGCCAAACCACAAACACATATACACATAATAATATTATATATATCTAATATATTGTAGTACACTTATAACATATAGGCTACCTATATGTACATCCCACATATATATATATATATATATATATATATATATATATATATATTATATATATATATATATATATATATATGCATCACTATTCACATATTCATATACATAGATATATAGGAAAGCTAATATATAGGCACATACATATATATAATATATAGAGAGAGAGAAAGAGAGGTAAAAGAGTAAGTGAGTATGTGTGTGTTTGGCATGTGTGTGAAAGGATATGTGTTAATATTCTAAAATTTAGTGATAGGTAGGTGTATGTGACATGGGATACATGATGTCAATGGGTGTATGAATACATGTGTGTAAAAGGTTATAGGTTAACTCAGTTTATAGAAATACATACATATATACTTACCTTGTATAGATGCATACATACATATCATGTATATTACATTTACATGATACATATCTATATATTAACATATTGCAAATATTCATTTCATTCATGCATCTATGCATTACCTACATGTTTTATACATATGCATACATTGTATATTCATATCATTTCATACATTAACATAGAGACATACAAACATGCACACATCATATATTTTATACCTTGTATTACCTTACATATCATGTTATATATTATCATTCATTCCTTTCATATATTACATTCTATATTACCTATATACATGTATTTCCTCCATTCATTCATGCTTGTATCATATACTCTACATTACCATACATGTTATCATTATATATTGTATTACAATTTTATATTATACATTCATATCTATCATCATTATATATCTTGCATTCATATCTAGCATTCATTATATACTTTCATGCATACATTGTATATCATTCTTTCATTCATGCATTGCTTATATGCATTATATTAATTGCATTCCTACATGCTTGCATTCAACTATATATTGTCACGCCCCAGAACCAGAATACTGGAGAGCGGGAGCAGACATAGCCAGCAACGTATATGAAATAGATTCCATCTCGCTATACGGTCACGGCTGTCTAGATACATGAGGGTTTACTACAAGCCAACAGTCTCCTATGGTCATGAATAAGCCTAGTGTCTCAATCACAAGCAAGTAAGTAAATGTTACAAGATGTATGATCATTAAATATACAATAATAAGGCATCCCAAATATTACATATTCAGCTGATCATGAAGCTAGTTGTTATAAAATGTTAGGACTAGCAGGAGTTTAGTCATACATGATCAACCCTAGGATCTGTCAATCATGTTACAGCCCGTAGGCAGACAGTAAGTAAGTGCAATCGAGCTAAACAGGTGCTCGTCGGCTAAACGCCTCAAAAGAATATTTTTACAATAGAGTGGGAGAGCCAAAAATAACCCACTCGTTGCCAGGGTTCCGTCTAGTGGCCACCATCTGGCTGAAAGGTCGGTAGATCCTCTGGAGCTGCTCCAAAATCTGGCCACACAAAACTAGCTGGATCAGATCCCAGAAAGAGCAAGTGCTACGAAGGAAGTTTCACTTAGGAACTAAAATCAGCAATCAGCACAAGAGTATAAATAAGGTAAGAATTGAAAATAAAGAAATACATCAGGATGATATACGACGAGATAACCATGGAACTATTCAGATAACCAGGTTATAACCCGTAAACCAAACAAGGACCGGGATTATAACCCTTCGTCTGAACAGAACTTAGAATTCTCACCATTTATCGGTAAAATAATACAAGTATTCTGGTCATGCAGTAATCTGGGACAAAATCAGGGCAAAACTAGACAGGTTAGACTCCATCCAATCATTTCACGGCCAAACAAGAACTGCGGTTTGATACTTTAACTAACTAGGGTTATCACAAGTCTATTTACTAGCAAGATGCAGTGAGAATCTTCCACAGCCACAAGCCCTGCGGTCCATCCAGGTTACCCGGGTTAAAAGACTTAGAGTTGAATTCAGGTGGGTACATCGTCCAGGAAACGAATGTCCCCTTAGGTAGCTTGTAGGGTGCAACACATGACAGTTTGATGGAAATGTGCCCTACTCGACGGCAGGCTACAGATCCCAAGGCGTGCCCAGGTAACGGGATTACCTGTAGTTGGGAGATCTTTCATGACTAATGTATTAATCTAGTTATTAGCCTTAGCCCATTTCAATAGGTACTCCTGACCGTGGTACTCAGGAGTCCTTGTCCTAGACATGATGCAAGACAGGACTGGTTCATTTGTACAAGCACAATCACCCACGGTATCCAGGTAATTTATATAGGTCATGTCATGTCAGGTAGCCGTCGCAACAGCTGTTCAAGATAATCATGTCAGGTGTACTTGTCAGGAGTGCGCCACGACGGGCAACTATCATGTCATGTTAGTCATGTCAGGAGTACACCACTACGGGTCACTGTCAGGTCATGCAATATTATCATTTCTAAACATATTAAATAAATTTATGATTATCAAGCACATGATAAAACGCGTAAGGAATGATCAATACGCAGGGCTATAGGAGAGCCATGCGGCTAAGGCATATGCGGCCAGGAATGATCTCATACGGCTGGAAGAGAACAGCCCATACGGCTGAATAGGGTCAGGCGCATACAGCTAAAAGGGAAAAGCTTATGCGGTTAAAGGGGTATCAGTCATATGCGGCTCGAAGATCCAGTCAGTCATGCGGCTGAGAAAGGCAAGGCATATGCGGCCAGGAGGATAGGGAACTCATGCGGCTGGCGGGGGATGGGTCCATGCGGCTGGCTGACCAATCAGGTACATACGGCCGGGGAGGAGCAACCCATGCGGCTGCGGGGAGCAATGACCATGCGGTCAAGGAAAGCAATCCATGCGGCTGGGAGATTGTGGTCTATACGGCTCGCGAGTGTTGAGTTTATGCGGCTCGAGATGGATAGAGTCCCATACGGCTGGAAGCAAGGGGTGCATATGCGGTTCGAAAAGAAGGGCCCCATGCGGCTAGAAGTACAAGAGCCTCATGCGGCTGGACTAAATACTTGTCGCATGAACTTGTCATGCGGTCAAGTCCAGTTAATAGTACATGCGGTTAGAAGCTGACTTGCCGCATGAATGTTCATGCGGTCAAGTGCTGCCATGCGGCTCGGGACTGTACTTCTTCTTAAATTTTTTGAGAGGAAGTACACCATGAAACCATGGCTACCAAGCTGCATAGAACCTTCATCTGGAGTCCAAATTCGAACTTCCTTTGGTCAAAATGGGGTAGAATGAAATGCTCTACAACATGGAACCATCAAAACTCGGAAATAATAATATTAAGTAGATCAAAACCCAAGAATTTTGAAAATAAAATAGACTTAGATCTACAAAAATCTAGCCATGGAAAGTAAAAATGTCAAGTACTAAAGTAAGTTAAAATGCTGTAAGGAAGAGAATAAAGCAATAAAATTAGAGTTCCTCCATGAAACAAGTTGCACTTGCCTAGACCTCTCTCTTCCTCTCTGGTAGGTGGAGAATTAATGGTGGAGAAAAAGAAGATATTAATGAAGAGAGAGAAGGAGAAGGGTTAATAAATACAAATGGTGGTGGTAGGTAGGGGTTTTACCCCTTGGTTCATAATGAACTAATAGCAATCCCAAACCGAACCAAGCCAACCCGAACCAAGAATAACCAAGCCATGAAGGAAGAGCTAAGCAAGAAACCATGCAATACAAGAATAAATACGTATACGTGTAATGCCTGTGGTTCGTATTACATATTTCTGGAATACGTGTACGTATTTATTCTTGTATTGTATGATTTTCTTGCTTAATTTCCTTCCTGGGCTTGGTTTATTCTTGGTTTGGGTTGGCTTGGTTCGGTTTGGGATTGCTCTTGGTTCATCATGAACCAAGGGGTGGACCCCCTACCTACCACCACCACTACCATTTATTAACCCTTCTCCTTTCTCTCTCTTCATTTATCATCTTCTCCACCATTACTTCCTTACCTACCAGAGAGAGGGAGAGAGAGAGGTCTAGGCAAGTGCAACTTGCTTCATGGAGGAACTCTAATTTTATTGCTTTATTCTCTTCCTTACAGCATTTTAACTTACTTTAGAACTTGGCATTTTTACTTTCCATGGCTAGATTCTTCTAGATCTAAGTTTACTTTATTTTTAAATTTCTTGGGTTTGATCTACTTAATCCTATTATTTCTGAGTTTTGAGGGTTCTATGTTGTAGAGAATCTCGTTCTACCCCATTTTGACCTATGGAAGTTCGGATTTGGGCTCCGGATGATAGAGTTATGCAGCTTGGAAGGCATGGCTTATGGTGTACTTTTTCTCGGAAATTT
This sequence comes from Iris pallida, assembly GCA_029216955.1. NCBI lineage: Eukaryota > Viridiplantae > Streptophyta > Magnoliopsida > Asparagales > Iridaceae > Iris > Iris pallida. The sequence goes on along the minus strand of JANAVB010038338.1, from coordinate 35,873 downwards.
GGAGAAGAAGCACAGTCCCGAGCCGTATGGTGTACTTGACCACATGAACATTCATGCGACAAGTCAGTTCCAACCGCATGTACTATTGCCTTGACTTGACCGTGTGACAAGTTCATGCGGTAAGTATTCCCGGCCGCATGGGACCCAGTCAGTTCCAACCGCATGCGCTATTGCCTTGCTTAATTTCCTCCCTGGGCTTGGTTTATTCTTGGTTTGGGTTGGCTTGGTTCGGTTTGGGATTGCTCTTGGTTCATCATGAACCAAGGGATGGACCCCCTACCTACCACCACCACTACCATTTATTAACCCTTCTCCTTTCTCTCTCTTCATTTATCATCTTCTCCACCATTACTTCCTTACCTACCAGAGAGAGGGAGAGAGAGGTCTAGGCAAGTGTAACTTGCTTCATAGAGGAACTCTAATTTTATTGCTTCATTCTCTTCCTTACAGCATTTTAACTTACTTTAGAACTTGGCATTTTCACTTTCCATGGCTAGATTCTTCTAGATCTAAGTTTACTTTATTTTCAGATTTCTTGGGTTTTGATCTACTTAATCCTGTTATTTCTAAGTTTTGAGGGTTCTATGTTGTAGAGAATCTCGTTCTACCCTATTTTGACCTATGGAAGTTCGAATTTGGGCTCCGGATGATAGAGTTATACAGCTTGGAAGGCATGGCTTATGGTGTACTTTTCTCGGAAATTTGGAGAAGAAGCACAGTCCCGAGCCGTATGGTGTACTTGACCGCATGAACATTCATGCGACAAGTCAGTTCCAACCGCATGCATTATTGCCTTGACTTGACCGTGTGACAAGTTCATGCGGTAAGTATTCCCGGCCGCATGCGACCCAGTCAGTTCAGCTGCATAGGGCTGAGGACCTTATCCTACCGCATCAGCTTATCTTGGCCGTATGAGTTGGACCCAGCCGCATGTGCACAGCCTTGACGAGCCGCATGAACCAGACTCACTCGCTGGCCGCATGAGTCCTATATCCGCCAGCCGCATGAGATCCTGAACCTTCTAAGCCGCATGAACTCCCCCCGTCAGCCGCATAAGCAATCACCTTGACCCAGCCGCATGGGGCTCGACTTGGTTGAGCCGTATGGACTCATTTTCGCCAACCGCAGGAGTACCCTTGCCCTCCTGGCAGCATGTGTCTTGCCCTTCTCTTGGCCGCATGAGTTCGATTTATTCTAGCCGCATGAGAATCCCTCTCCTGCGAACCGCATGGGTCCTTAGTTCCCCCGACCCGCATGAATCTCTCTAGCCGCATGAACCTGACTCCTTCTCCAGCCGCATGAGATCCATCCTGGCCGTATGTTGGGATTGATAATTGAGCATGACGTGATAGTGACCCGTAGTGGTGCACTCCTGACATAATAACCTGACATGACCTGATAGTGGCCCGTCGTGGCACACTCCTGACTAGTACACTTGATATGATAAACCTGACATGATTATCTGATAAGCTGTTGCGACGGCTACCTGACATGACATGACCTGTATAATGACCTGGACACCGTGGGCGATTGTGCTTGTACAAATAAACCAGTCCTGTCTTGCATCATGTCTAGGATAGGGACTCCTGAGTACCACGGTCAGGAGTACCTACTAAAATGGACTAAGGCTAATAACTAGATTAATACATTAGTCATGACGAGATTTCCCAGCTACAGGCAATCCCGTTACCTGGGCGCGCCTTAGGATCTGTAGCCTGCCGTCGAGTAGGGCACATTTCCAGTACACTGTCATGTGTTGCACCCTTCAAGCTACCTAAGGGTACATTCGTTTCCTGGACAATGTACCCACCTGAATTCAACTCTAAATCTTTCAACCCGGGTAACCTGGATGGTCTGCAGGGCTTGTGGCTGTGGAATAATCTCACTGCATCTTGTTAGTAATTAGGCTTGTGACAACCCTAGTTAGTTAAAGTATCAAGCCGTAATTCTTGCTTGGCCGTAAAGTGATTGGATGGAGTCTAACCAGTCTAGTCTTGCCCTGATCCTGTTCCAGATTACTGCATGACCAGAATGCTTATATTTAGTTTACCGATAAATGGTGAGAATTTCAAGTTCTGTTCAGACGAAGGGTTACAACCCGGTCCTTGTTTGGTTTACGGGTTGTAACCTGGTTATCTGAATAGTTCCATGGTTATCTCGTCGTATATCATCCTGAGGTATTTTCTTTATTTCCAGTTTTTACTTTTATTTATATCTTGTGCTGATTACTGGTTTTAGTTCCTAAGTGAAGCTTCCTTTGTGGCACTTGCTCATTCTGGGGTCTGACCCAGCTGGTTTTGCGTGGCCAGATTTCGGAGCAGCTCCGGAGGATCTACCGACCTTCCAGCCAGATGGTGGCCACTAGACGGAACCCTGGCAACGAGTGGGTTTATTTTTGATCTTCCACTTTATTGTAAAAATATTCTTTTGAGGCATTTAGCCGACGAGCACCTGTTTAGCTCGATTGTACTTTGCTTACTGTCTGCCTATGGGCTGTAACATGATTGACAGATCCTAGGGTTGATCATGTATGACTAAACTCTTGCTAGTCCTAACATTTTGTAACGACTAGCTTCATGATCAGCTGAATATGTAATGTTTGGGATGCCTCACTATTGTATATTTAATGATCATACTTCTTGTAACCTTTTACTTACTTGCTTGTGATTGAGACTCTAGGCTTGTTCATGACCTTAAGAGACTGTTGGCTTGTAGATAAACCCTCATGTATCTAGACAGCCGTGACCGTATAGCGAGATGGATTCCATTTTATATACGTAGCTGGCTATGTCTGCCCCCGCTCTCCAGTATTCTGGTTCTTGGGCGTGACAATACGTATTCCAAAAATATGCAATACGAACCACATGCATTACAACTCTACCCACCTTAAAAGAATTCCGTCCTCGGAATTTAATCAAGAGGCTAGAGGGCAATGACAAGCTACATTAATCACATGCAACCTATAACTAGGCAGGCAATCACTCATTCAAGCAAGGAATCGAAGACATGAGGCATAAGGAAGACATTATACCTCACGAGTCGAACAAATCGGGATATCGCGATCGGATATTGTCCTCACGCTCCCACGTTGACTCACCCAAAGAGTGATGACCCCAAGCAACTCGGACTAACTTGATAGTCTTGTTCTTGAGTATCTTCTCTCTCTGGTCCAATATAGACACGGGCCTCTCCTCATACGAAAGATTGGTACCAACAACCAATTCAGAATGATCCAGGATGTGGCTCGGGTCCAGGATGTACCGTCGTAATTGGGATACATGGAATACGTCATGCACCTCGCTTAACGACGGCGGAAGAGCGAGACGATAGGATACATTTCCTACTCGCTCCAGAATGTCGAACGGTCCTATATACCTAGGACTAAGCTTTCCCCGTACGCCGAAACGAATGACGCCACGGTTAGACGAAATTCTCAGGAATACATGATCGCCGACCGAAAACTCGAGAGGACGCCGATAAGAATCGGCCCAATGGCGATGGCGATCTTGGGCAACTCGAAGATGATCCCTGACTCTTCTGACCACTTCAACTATCTGGGCAATTATTTCTGGACCGAGCATCTGCCTCTCTCCAATATCATCCCATGCTAGCGGGGATCTGCACTTCCTACCATACAGTGCCTCGAACGGTGCCATCTAGATACTGGCCTGGAAGCTGTTGTTGTACGAGAACTCCACCAGGTACAAGTGATCTTCCCATGAACCACCGAAGTCAAGTGTACAGGACCGCAACATATCTTCAAGAGTCTGGATCGTACGCTCCGACTGACCATCTGTCTGCGAATGATATGCTGAGCTGAACTGGAGGTGAGTTCCCAAACTCTCCTGCAGGCTACGCCAAAAGTGCGACGTAAATCTGGAACCTCCGTCCGAGTTGATACTGATGGTATACTGTGCAATCTGACAATCTGCCTGAGGTACATCTCTGCTAACTGAGCTGTCGACTGACCAACTCTGAACGGGAGGAAGTGAGCTACCTTCGTGAGCCGATCAACTATAACCCAGATAGCATCTCTACCAGCTGGGGATCTAGGTAATCTAGTCACGAAATCAATGGTCACATGCTCCCATTTCTATTCTGGAATCGGCATGGGCTAAAGAAGTCCAGCCGGCCTCTGATGTTCAGCTTTAACTTGTTGACAAACCAAACACCGAGAGACAAACGGGCTATCTCTCGCTTCATACCATTCTACCAGAAATGCTGACGGATATCACGGTACATCTTCGTACTACCAGGATGGATGGAATACTGAGAACTGTGCGCTTCCGACATGATCTCCTGCCTGATATCTCCACTGGGTACACAAAGACGCTTACCATGTCGAAGTGTACCATCCTCATGAATGCACAACTCTGGTCTTCGGCCTGCCTCACACTCGGTTCTGAGTCGCTGAAGCTTAGAATCTGCTGACTGCGCCATCCGGATCCTCTCGACTATAGTGGACTGAACTTGCATGCTGGCCATCAATGCTACACTGGAAGGAAGACAACTGTGAAACCCGTAACTTTTAGTTAATTATTTAATTATTTTAATTAATTAATAGTTGTTAATTAGGAAAATGCATTTTTAGAAAATTATTAATTCTGTAAATTTTAGTCAAAATCATATTTTCTAATTAATTAAATATTGTATTTATTTATTCTAGTTAGGTTAAATTATTATTATTATTATTATTTCAGGAAAACATATTTTTTAAAAAAAATATTATTAAACCTAGAATTTGATTATTGGACCAGACCTGTATCGAAACCCGTTCCTGAGTCCCGAACTCGTCTCGAATCCATTTCTGAAACCAACCCAATCTCGATTTTTTTTCTAAAAGAAATCTTCAAATCTCTTTGTATATATATATATATATATATATATATATATATTTATATATATAAATTCTATTTTTCTTTAAAGGAAAGAATTTATTATTACTTTTCCTTTGTTCTCAGAACACAGTTTCTCGACCAAATGCCGACCCCTCTTCCAAACCGTCGAGTCTCCTCGGCAACCCTTCCGAAACTGTCGACAATCTCCTCCTTTCCCCTTCCCGTAACCACCCAGTCCATTTTCCCTATAAAACCCCTCTCTTCCCTCTCACTCTCTCACAGAACCCATCCCCAACTTTCCTCTTCCCCAAATCCATTTCTTTCGAGCCATCCCCTGCGAGCTCCCCGACGCCCCGGCTCTCTGCGCCGACCCTCCGGCGTTCGACCTCGACGTCGGTTCCCAGCGGCCCACACTCGCTTCCCGCGAGCGCCACCCGCCGGCCTCCCTCCGGCCAGCTCGCGGCCATCAGCGCCGCCCTAGCCCCCGTCCGCGACGTTCCCGCGAGCGCGTTCCCCCAGCGCCTCCTCCGGCGTTCGCCGCCCCTTGCGAGACCCCCTCTCCCTCGGAGCCCCGACGCCGACCTCGCCCCGAGCTTGCCGTCCGACTCCGGCGACCGCGCCTCCTCCGGCGTCCGCTGCCACCCTCTACGCCCCGATCCGCGCGTCTCCCGACGACCACCCGTCGACGCCGCCCTCTCCCCGCGGCCAAGCGCCGCCCCCTTCGCGGCCCTCTAGTCACTGTTATTCCAGCGCCCCTTCGCCGCTGCTCTTTGGGATAACGCCACTGGTCAGTTCTTCTCTGGCCAGAACCCTGCCGTGCCCTATTTCTGAGTTCTTCGGCGTTCGTCGTCGTCGACGCTGGTTCCAGCACTGTTTCGGGAACGTTTGCTGATCTGGATCTCATCATTTTCTTTCTATTTACATCTGAGAGCTCTAGCCGAGCAATTTGAGGTATAACCCCCTGTTCCGCTATTTTTTATTATCTTGTCGATGATGAAATGGTCCCCGATTCCCTTTGGGAACTCGGTTTTAGCGACGACGTAATTTTCCGGGACTTCGGAAAGGTCCTGTGAATTATTTTGGATTCCCGGAATATTTCGGGAATTGATTTGTGGTACGTTTTAGCTTTTCGGATTTTTCCGTGAATGTTCTGTGATTTGTAGAATTGGAATCGGACTTCCGAAATTATTTCGGGTCATTCCGATTATGCTGTGGATTGGCTGTGGATGTTTTATATATATAAAATGCGGTTTTTTCCTTGGTTTGGGACTTGCAGGAATTATCGGCGCCATTTTCCCAGTTTTTGGGTTGACCAAAAACAGAGGAGATGCTGCCCGATTTTTCCGTAAATCCTGAATTTATTTTCAAAATGAATTTAAAATGATTTTCGAAATTTATTCGATATTTGATTTTTGGGTGACGACCGTATCGGTCAATGGACCCGGCTAAGTGCAAACGATACCGGCCCCGCCCGGACGTTGAGGCAATTAGCCAAAATAAGGATCGGACCATTATCTGAGACTTACTAGTTATCTTTATTTTTATTATTTATTTTCTGTTTAAATTCTATTTAATTTCTATTTCAATTTAGGACTAACGACAGTTTATCTTATTTCAATTTATGTAAATAAATTGTAATGGGCATAAGCCCAGCTGGCTGGTCTGTAACTGTAATAGCATAGGTTTTCCTATCATTTTCTGGTTTTTCGTGTTTTATTATTTAACGACTAAAATGATTAAAAGTATCTTCGTATAAAAATTAATTAATATTTCTCACCTAAAATTGACAAGTTTATTATTAAATAAAAATCACGTATTTCTCACTAAATAAGAAAAAATTAGCTTTATATTTATATTTATAAAAATTGACAAGTTTTCATAAATAATCTGGCAGCGACGTTGCTTTCCCGAATTCAAAGTTAAAACGACGTTTTCCCTCGTAATAAATCAACGCACTTAATAACCGTGTTTTTCTGTGTTTAGTTAATTAAATAACTAAAATTGGACTAGGACGCAAATAGAGATTACAACTAGCATAGCTAAGTTGGTTAACCTGAAAGCTGAGTTTATTTCTCGAATGTAGGATTTCGAGGAAGAGTCTGAACTTCCATCCCGACGTATCAACCTTTCTAGTCCAGTCAAACCTGAGGCAAGTACATTTTGTGTTAGTTTACAATTATTTAGTAATCGTTTTAATGCAAGTTTAAACCACAATGCAACACGAAACTCTCTCTGAGAGCACTGACTGTAACTACTGTAATTATTAGGGACTGGGGGAGTAGTGTAATGAGTATGACCACATCCAAAACTGTATACTGACTGTGTTAGCTTACCCCTCACACACACGGGGATAAGCCATATCGTATCAATATGATACAACTGTACAACCCAAGCCGGTCATATTCATTGCCTATTCACATCACAGAAACTGTAACTATTTTAAAACTGTAACTGCTTAGTTGATTTTCAAAACTGTTTAAAAGTGCATGATTCTATTATTATTTCAATTGTTAAATTAGTATGAATTGTACTTTGCTCCCTCCTGACTGGAGACCCAACATTTTAGGTATCACTGATGAGGCTTTGTTCCGCGATCCCAAGACGAGGATTTCGAGACTGATGAGCTGTTTGCCTAGAGTTTTCTTTTCTTCTTGATGTATGTAAAAAATGGTTTAAGTTGTATTTTTCATTCCATTGTAAAAGTTTAATAAAGTTTTAAATTTCCGAATTTTGAGTTGTGACAAATATAGTGTTGTTGTATGGTTACCTGATACTGAACAGCTTACTGCCGCCGTCTCAACAACGGTGCAGGCTGGGCATGATCCGGTTCGACCCAATTAGTTGGGATCGGGTCGTGACATGTTTTTAGTGGTGGCCCATGCAGGTCTGAACAACAACTTAGGAAAACATATTTAGAAACAACTAGAACACTAGAACATCAATTTGTCACAACATAGGACCGAAATATATTATAAATAAATATTTTGTTTGATTATAGACTGGTAGGATACCTTGCTTATGATTGCATCCTAAACCATCCAGAGAATGACCATTGACAAGACCAATCCTGCTGGCGATGAGGTGTCATCTCCGGATCATACCCCATCTCCTCAACCAAGTCCAGGGTTTATTCCCTCGCGGCTGATTGACCGTCCCCATAATGCATCCAGTAAAGTTTTCACTACACTGGCGATTCCTACCTCATCTCAAACCGAGTTGCATTTCCTTGGTGGAGTATCCATTCTTGTTGCTCCACCAGTACCATCAAACACCTCCCAAGTGGTTGCCCTATTTCAAGAAATCCTGGAGTTCTAGAAAGCTCAAGATGAAGCCCAGCAGGAACAGATGAATATCACGAGAAAAGATATGAAGAACGTCAATGATGTAGCCTTAGCTATCTTAAACCAAGTTGGAGCAGAACCTCGTCCTAGGAGGGATACCCCTGAATCTAGAAGATATTTGAGCCCTATCCGACAGTCATATCGTAAGAAGCTATTGGTTTGTGACTACTGTAAAAGGACTGGTCACCAAGCCAATATTTGTCGTAAGAAATTGGGGAAATATTTGGTATGTGGATCTGCTGAACATCGGGTAAAGGATTGCCCCTTATCTTTCTATCATACCAGAATACCTATCCCAGCAACACCTGTTAGGCCACAACCTAGGGACTCTCTTCCTATCCAGCAGATCCTGCCTCCTACTATAAGGCATGATGCATACTCGAGGTTCATAGAAGATGAAGGACCAGATCAATGAACTGAAGGCTTTGGGTTTATCCGAGACGGAGCTTCACCTTAGGGAACACCTATCTTGTTTGTGCCCAAGAAGGATGGAACAACGGATGTGCATCGATTACCAGACACTAAAGAACAAATACCCTCTGCCCGGATCGAGGATCTGTTTGATCTGTTTATGTGGAGTTAGGGTGTTTCGAAGTTTGACTTAAGATCTGACTACCATCAAATCAAAGTCAGGAAGGAGGACATTTCCAAGACGGCGTTCAAACACCAAGTATGGGTAGTTTCTTTGGTCATGACGTTGGACTGACAAATGCTCCTGCTGTGTTCATGAATCTTATGAACAGAGTTTTCATGAGTATTTGAATCAGTTTATCTTCTCCAAAGATAACATTCTGACATATTCGAAGACTGAAGAAGAGCATGAAGAACATCTGAGAAAAGTTCTAGAAACTTTGAAGAAAAAGAAGTTTTATGGTAAGTTATCTGAACGTGGATTTTCTTTGACAAGGTGGATTTTTTTTGCCATGTTATCAAGAGAAAAAATTTCGATGGAAGATAGCTGCTGTTGAAAAGTGGTATATCCCAAGTTCAATTCGAAAGTTTCTTGAACTTGGCTGGCTACTATCAGAAGTTCGTGAAGGATTTCGCCAAGATTGCTGAGCCGATGACGAAGCTCACTTGGAAGAATGAAGAGTTTATCTGGACGAAAGATTGCCAGACGGCATTGAGGAGCTGAAGAAGAGACTTACCACTACACCAATCCTTGCGCTACCCGCAGGAACTGGTGGTTTCTCAATCTACAGTGATGCCTCTGGAAAAGGACTGGGTTGCATTATTCAACAACATGGGAAAGTAATTGCTTACACATCTAGGCAACTACAGACTCATGAGAAGAATTATCCCACACCTAATTTGGAATTCGTTGCAATTATCTTTACTTTGAAGCTATGGAAGCATGATTTTATGGAAAGGGAGTGAAAATATATACGGACTACAAAAGTCTCAGAAAGAGCTGAATGTTAGACAAAGAAGATGACTGAAGCTGATGAAGGATTTCAACATCGACCCGCTATACCACCTGGGTAGGGCTAATGTGATCGCTGATACACTTAGTCGATACCCAGTGGCGATGTTCTTAACCAAGGAGTGGCACCTACTAGAAGACGTCGAGAAGCTTGGACTGGAGGTTATACTACCTGGAGATAGAAGGACGGAGCTGAATGCTGATTCAGTATTGATGAAGTTCGAGGCTGATGGACAAAATCAAGAGGACGTAGTTTCAAAACGAGGTACTTTGCAGGCTTAGAGATCAAGTGTTGGCAGGAACACTTGAGGGTTTCTAAATCGATCAGCAGTGGAACTCTGAAGAATGGTACGAGACTTTGTGTATCGGCTGACAAACGGAGGAACAAGTTGATGAAAGAAATGCACCAGTCGCAGTATTCTATATATTCAGGAGCTAATAAGATGTATCGGAATATGCCTCCATTGATTGGTGCTATGGAATGAAGAAGGACAATTCCAGGTATGGGATTAGATGTGAATTTGTCAACATGAGTAATTTAGCAAGAGAACAACAAGTTTGTTGCAGCCGCTGGACAATTCGGAGTGGAAGTAGAAGCATATAACAATGAACTTTGAGTAAGGATTGCCTTGTTCCCAAGGAGGGAAGGACACCAATTGGATTGTAGTGGACCGACTGACTAAGTCAGCACACTCTATTCCCTTCAAAGTTAGTTTATTCATCGAGAAGTTGACAGCATTGTACGAGAGGCACCCCTACCGGATTTATGGATACAAACCGGCGGACAATCAAAGAAGATAATCCAGACGCTTGAAGATATGTTAGATCTTGTGTTTTGGAAATTGGAGGGTCTTGGAGAAGATCATTTAAAATTGGTAGAGTTTTCTTACAACAACTACCAAGTTAGCATCGTCAATCAGTGGAGTTTGAAGAAGGAGATAGCGTCTTTTGTGAAGATTTTCTCCTACCAGAGGAACGATCAGTGTTAGCAGAGCAGAAAAGTTGAGCCAGGTACATCAGGCCATTTGAAGTTTTAAGACGAGTTGGAAGTAGCGTACCGGTTAGCTCTATCAGCTAATCTCGAGAGTGTGCAACGTCTTCTACATATCACAGTTCAGACGCTACATTTCGGATCCGAGTCCCATATTGGATAATTCAGAGTTGAAGATTAGACTCCACCTTTCAGTGCCAGAGTAACCAGTTGCAAGCGTAGTCAGAGGTGAGAAGAAGATCAGAATTTGAGCCATCACTTAAACTCCTACTTCTTATCTTTTCGTTCTAAACTTGACTGATGCTGCTAAGTCAGCCTAGTTTTGCAAGCTATCTCTTTATCAAGCTTGATCATGACAGTATTTTATTGGGTGAACCCACTAATATATTGTCTAATCAGGACTGGTGCATGATGGTCTGATCAACCTCGTGTACTTTGGTTCGCTTTCGTATTTTTCTGCATGGATGATATCATAAATGAAATTTGTCCCTAAATCGTCTCATCCACGACTGCCTTGAAAATTCTTATTGTTGGACCCGAGTTACGAGCGTAGTACCCGTAGCTGTTTGATTCTCCTACCCTACTCTTTAAATTTCGAGGACGAAATTTTCTAAGGAGGGAAGGTTGTGAAACCCGTAACTTTTAGTTAATTATTTAATTATTTTAATTAATTAATAGTTGTTAATTTAGGAAAATGTATTTTTAGAAAATTATTAATTCTGAAAATTTTAGTCAAAATCGTAATTTTCTAATTAATTAAATATTGTATTTATTTATTCTAGTTAGGTTAAATTATTATTATTATTATTATTTCAGGAAAACATATTTTTTTTAAAAAATATTATTAAACCTGGAATTTGATTATTGGACCAGACCTGTACCGAAACCCGTTCTTGAGTCCCGAACCCGTCTCGAATCCATTTCTGAAACCAACCCAATCTCGATTTTTTTTTCTAAAAAGAAATCTTCAAATCTCTTTGTATATATATATATATATATATATATATATATTTATATATATAAATTCTATTTTTCTTTAAAGGAAAGAATTTATTATTTACTTTTCCTTTGTTCTCAGAACACAGTTTCTCGACCAAATGCCGACCCCTCTTCCAAACCGTCGAGTCTCCTCGGCAACCCTTCCGAAACTGCCGACGATCTCCTCCTTTCCCCTTCCCGTAACCACCCAGTCCATTTTCCCTATAAAACCCCTCTCTTCCCTCTCACTCTCTCACAGAACCCATCCCCAACTTTCCTCTTCCCCAAATCTATTTCTTTCGAGCCGACCCCTGCCGAGCTCCCCGACGCCCCCGGCTCTCCGTGCCGACCCTTCGGCGTCCGACCTCGACGTCGGTTCCCAGCGGCCCACACCCGCTCCCCGCGAGCGCCACCCGCCGGCCTCCCTCCGGCCAGCTCGCGGCCATCAGCGCCGCCCTAGCCCCCGTCTGTGACGTTCCCGCGAGCGCGCGCCCCCAGCGCCTCCTCCGGCGTTCGCCGCCCCTTGCGCGACCCCCTCTCCCTCGGAGCCCCGACGCCGACCTCGTCGCGAGCTCGCCGTCCGACTCCGACGACCGCCCCTCCTCCGGCGTCCGCTGCCACCCTCTGCGCCCCGATCCGCGCGTCCCCCGGCGACCACCCGTCGACGCCGCCCTCTCCCCGCGGCCAAGCGCCGACCCCCTTCGCGGCCCTCTGGTCGCTGTTATTCCAGCGCCCCTTCGCCGCTGCTCTTTGGGACAGCACCTCTGGTCAGTTCTTCTCTGGCCAGAACCCTGCCGTGCCCTATTTCTGAGTTCTTCGGCGTTCGTCGTCGTCGACGCTGGTTCCAGCACTGTTTCGGGAACGTTTGCTGATCTGGATCTCATCATTTTCTTTCTATTTTACATCTGAGAGCTCTAGCCGAGCAATTTGAGGTATAACCCCCTGTCCCGCTATTTTTTTATTATCTTGTCGATGATGAAATGGTCCCCGATTTCCTTTGGGAACTCGGTTTTAGCGACGACGTAATTTTTTGGGACTTTCGAAAAGGTCCTGTGAATTATTTTGGATTCCCGGAATATTTCGGGAATTGATTTGTGGTACGTTTTAGCTTTCCGAATTTTTCCGGGAATGTTCTGTGATTTGTAGAATTGGAATCGGACTTCCGAAATTATTTCGGGTCGTTCCGATTATGCTGTGGATTGGCTGTGGATGTTTTATATATATAAAATGCGGGTTTTTCCCTGGTTTAGGACTTGCAGGAATTATCGGCGCTATTTTCCCAGTTTTTGGGTTGACCAAAAACAGAGGAGATGCTGCCCGATTTTTCCGTAAATCCTGAATTTATTTTCAAAATGAATTTAAAATAATTTTCGGAATTTATTCGATATTTGATTTTTGGGTGACGACCGTATCGGTCAATGGACCCGGCTAAGTACAAACGATATCGGTCCCGCCCGGACGTTGAGGCAATTAGCCAAAATAAGGATCGGACCATTATCTGAGACTTACTAGTTATCTTTATTTTTATTATTTATTTTCTGTTTAAATTCTATTTAATTTCTATTTCAGTTTAGGACTAACGACAGTTTATCTTATTTCAATTTATGTAAATAAATTGTAATGGGCATAAGCCCAGCTGGCTGGTCTGTAACTGTAATAGCATAGGTTTTTCTGTCATTTTCTGGTTTTTCGTGTTTTATTATTTAACGACTAAAATGATTAAAAAGTATCTTCGTATAAAAATTAATTAATATTTCTCACCTAAAATTGACAAGTTTATTATTAAATAAAAATCACGCATTTCTCATTAAATAAGAAAAAATTAGCTTTATATTTATATTTATAAAAATTGACAAGTTTTCATAAATAATCTGGCAGCGACGTTGCTTTCCCGAATTCAAAGTTAAAACGACGTTTTCCCTCGTAATAAATCAACGCACTTAATAACCGTGTTTTTCTGTGTTTAGTTAATTAAATAACTAAAATTGGACTAGGACGCAAATAGAGATTACAACTAGCATAGCTAAGTTGGTTAACCTGAAAGCTAAGTTTATTTCTCGAATGTAGGATTTCGAGGAAGAGTCTGAACTTCCATCCCGACGTATCAACCTTTCTAGTCCAGTCAAACCTGAGGAAGTACGTTTTGTGTTAGTTTACAATTATTTAGTAATCGTTTTAATGCAAGTTTAAACTACAATGCAACACGGAACTCTCTCTGAGAGCACTGACTGTAACTACTATAATTATTGGGGACTGGGGGAGTAGTGTAATGAGTATGACCACATCCAAAACTGTATACTGACTGTGTTAGCTTACCCCTCACACACACGGGGATAAGCCATATCGTATCAATATGATACAACTGTACAACCCAAGCCGGTCATATTCATTGCCTATTCACATCACAGAAACTGTAACTATTTCAAAACTGTAACTGCTTAGTTGATTTTCAAAACTGTTTAAAAGTGCATGATTCTATTATTATTTCAATTGTTAAATTAGCATGAATTGTACTTTGCTCCCTCCTGACCGGAGACCCAACATTTTAGGTATCACTGATGAGGCTTTGTTCCGCGATCCCAAGACGAGGATTTCGAGACTGATGAGCTGTTTGCCTAGAGTTTTCTTTTCTTCTTGATGTATGTAAAAAATGGTTTAAGTTGTATTTTTCATTCCATTGTAAAAGTTTAATAAAGTTTTAAATTTCCGAATTTTGAGTTGTGACAAATATAGTGTTGTTGTATGGTTACCTGCTACTGAACAGCTTACTGCCGCCATCTCAACAACGGTGCAGGCTGGGCATGATCCGGTTCGACCCAATTAGTTGGGATCGGGTCGTGACAACAACTTCAATACCCATCTTCTGAAGATCTGCTAACAGCTCTGGTTACGCTGTTAGGAAATAAACTCCGGCTCTCCTGCTCAATGCATCTGCAACGTCGTTGGCCTTTCCAGGATGATACTGCAAGTTGACATCATAATCCACAAGAAGCTCCAGCCACCTCCTCTGACGCATGTTAAGATCCTTCTGGGTGAAAACATACTTCAGGCTCTTGTGGTCGGTGAAATCTCCACCCTATCTCCATATAAGTAGTGCCTCCACAACTTAAGTGCAAACACTACTGCTGCCAGCTCCAAGTCATGGGTTGGGTAATTCCTTTCAAGATCACAAAGTTGTCGTGATGCATAAGCTATTACCTTCCCATGCTGCATCAGAACACATCCTAAACCTCTGCCTGAAGCATCACAATACACGGAGAATCCTCCGGTTCCATCTGGAAGCGCGAGAATGGGAGCCGTCATCAAGCCTCGCTTCAACTGTTCAAAAGAACTCTGACACTCTGCTGTCCAAGCAAACTACGCATCCTTGCGGGTCAACTGGGTCAATGGTGCTGAAATCCGAGCAAAATCTGAAATAAACCGCCGGTAGTAGCCGGCCAATCCAAGAAAACTGTGAACTCTGCAACGGTACTGGGCACTGGCCATGACTCAATGGCCACAATCTTCTGGGGATCCACTTCTACTCCTCCTCTGGTGATGATGTGACCCAAGTACGAAATACGATCGAGCTAAAACTCGCATTTACTAAACTTGGCATACAACTGGTGCTCTATGAGAATCTGAAAAACCACACGGAGATGCTGCTCATGCTCCGCTTCGCTCTTGATGTAGACCAGGATGTCATCTAGGAACACTATCACGAACTGATCTAAATAAGACATGAAGATGCGATTCATGAGATCCATGAATACAGCCGGCGCATTGGTCGCTCCAAAAGGCATAACAAGGAACTCCCAATGCCCATATCTAGATCTAAAAGCTGTCTTCGGGATGTCCTGCTCTCTGACTCTGATCTGATGATATCTTGAGCGCAAGTCGATCTTCGAGAATACTGCTGCCCCTTTGAGTTGATCAAACAAGTCATCTATCCTCGGGAGAGGATATCTATTCTTGATTGTCATTGAGTTCAAGGTACGATAATCAACACATAACCTGGACGTACCATCCTTCTTTTTCACAAGAAGCATCGGGGCTCCCCAAGGCGATCCACTAGCACGAATGAATCCCTTGGCTCGAAGTTCTTCAATCATCTTGTACAAGATCTCCAACTCTGAAGATGCCATCCTGTAGACTCTCTCTGACACTGGGGCTGTCCTGGGAATCAAGTCTATGGTGAACTCGATCTCCCGCTCTGGAGGCATACCTGGAACCTCTTCTGGGAAAACATCTGGAAACTCTTCGACTATCCGGGGCAACTGCACTGCTGCTACTGCCATCCGCAATACTGGAGGAGAAGGCTCAACTGCGTCTCGGGAAAAAGAAAATTCTGGCTCGCCTGGAATGCTAAAAACAACCCTACCAATATGGTAGTCTATTCTAGCATACTGGTTCCTCAACCAATCCATCCCTAAGACCATATCAAAATCGGCCATCGGGAATTCTATCAATCTAGCTGGAAATTCCTTACCGCTAACTACGATCCAATACGAGGAAAACACCCTATCGACTCCCACAAGTCCGTTACCAGTAAGTATATTGAACCTTACTGATAATGACTCGGGCTCCAATCTTATCCGTGTCGCGAATCATACAGACATAAAAGAATACGATGCACCAGAATCAAATAAAGCTGAAGCTGGAAAGGAGTTGACGAGAATAGTACCTGCCACTACCTCTCCTGGTGCCAATCCTTCCTCCACGGTCATTGCCATAGCCTGACCATGCCCTCGGGGTGCTGGTCCCCTCTGCTGAAATCCTCGCTGCCTATTCTGACTCTGTACTTGGGCTTGAACATGCTGCTGGGGGTTCTGCTGCTGGAATACTTGGGCCTGAGGCGGCAAGGGCCTCGGCAATGGATACTGCTGATGCTGCTGCTGGACTGGAACTGGGGCTGGTCCCCTCACCGAAGAGCTAGAAAGGTTGGACGATGATGAACCACCCCTATTCGGGCAGGATCCAACCCTATGGTCTGGTGCTCCACAAGCCAGGCATAATCCTTGTGCCCTACGACACTCTGCCACTACATGGCCTGGCTTCCCACAATGAGAACATCCCACTGCGGAAGACTGCTTCTGCTTCTGCTGCTGCTGCTTAGGGTACGTCGGGGTGGAATGTTGAACCGACGTTACTGAGGCCGCCCGCCTCGGAGCTCCAATAGTCAAAGCCCTGGCTGCCGGGGCTGGTACTGAAGACTGATTCATCTGGCCGTGGGATCTCTTCCGACCTCCGGCCCTATCCACAATCCTCTGGGAGGTATACTCATGCCTCCTAGCTGCTCTCAAGACTGCATCAAAAGTCTGATGCTCAAACTGCTCAACCGCCAATAAAATCTCCAAGTGAAGCCCCTGCTGAAATTGCTGGGCTCTATCATACTCGGTTGCCACCAAGGTAGAAGCAAACCGACTGAGTCTCGAAAACTCGGCCGTATATCCGTTGACCGTTCTGCCTCCTTGCTTCAAGTTGGTGAACCGGGTCTGTAGATCATACCGAGCTACAGCATCAAAATACTTGGTCTGGAATCTCTCTCTGAACACCGCCCAAGCAATGGGTGCTGCTAATCCAACGGCCTGTGCCGCCCACCAGCTACGGACAAGATCCAACAACTGCAGGCACACCACGGCCTCCTTCTCGTTCTCAGGGGTCCTGGCTGCTTCGAGAATCACCTCAGTATCCTGAAGCCAAGCATCTGCTGCGATAGCATCTTCACTACCGTCAAAGAAGGGAGGGTTCAAGCGCTTGAAGCTGTTGGCCGCGCTGTTACCCTGATGACCTCCTCTGGTCAAAGCATCCGTTACTGCCTGGTGCAAGGCATCTCCACGACGATCTTGGGAAGCTATCAAGGTCCTGACGAGTCTTACCAAAGAGCCATCATCAGGCTCGGCAGGCTGAACTGGCTGGACTGGTGGCTCTCCGTCAGAAGGCACGACTCTGGAGGCTACTCCGGAATGCTGGGCTTGATCCCCGGGTTGCTGCTGATCCACGGGAAGTGCTCCGCCTTGCTGACCGGCAGGTCTAGGAACAATGCCGCTGAAGAAGACGACATAGGGAACAATAAGGAAGGACCAGGAAAGATCAATGATACAAGCATATGATCAGGACAAGAATCCAGGGATTCAGAAGATACGAGCAGAGATCAAGAGCGAATACTGATTGAGACATCTATTCGGTAAACCCTCACATATCTTGATTTACAATACCTGCATGGGCCACCACTTAAACCATGTCACGCCCCAGAACCAGAATACTGGAGAGCGGGGGCAGACATAGCCAGCTACGTATATGAAATGGATTCCATCTCGCTATACGGTCACGGCTGTCTAGATACATGAGGGTTTACTACAAGCCAACAGTCTCCTATGGTCATGAACAAGCCTAGTGTCTCAATCACCAGCAAGTAAGTAAATGTTACAAGATGTATGATCATTAAATATATAATAATAAGGCGTCCCAAATATTACATATTCAACTGATCATGAAGCTAGTCGTTACAAAATGTTAGGACTAGCAGGAGTTTAGTCATACATGATCAACCCTAGGATCTATCAATCATGTTACAGCCCGTAGGCAGACAGTAAGTAAGTGCAATCGAGCTAAACAGGTGCTCGTCGGCTAAACGTCTTAAAAGAATATTTTTACAATAGAGTGGAAGAGCCAAAAATAACCCACTCGTTGCCAGGGTTCCGTCTAGTGGCCACCATCTGGCTGGAAGGTCGGTAGATCCTCTGGAGCTGCTCCGAAATCTGGCCACACAAAACCAGCTGGGTCAGATCCCAGAAAGAGCAAGTGCTACAAAGGAAGCTTCATTTAGGAACTAAAACCAGCAATCAGCACAATAGTATAAATAAGGTAAGAATTGAAAATAAAGAAATACATCAGGATGATATACGACGAGATAACCATGAAACTATTCAGATAACCAGGTTACAACCCATAAACCAAACAAGGACCGGGGTTGTAACCTTTCGTCTGAACAGAACTTGGAATTCTCTCAATTTATCGGTAAAATAATACAAGCATTCTGGTCATGCAGTAATCTGGGACAAAATCAGGGCAAGACTAGACAGGTTAGACTCCATCCAATCATTTTACGGCCAAACAAGAACTACGGCTTGATACTTTAACTAACTAGGGTTATCACATGCCTAGTTACTAGCAAGATGCAGTGAGAATCTTCTACAACCACAAGCCTTGCAGTCCATCCAGGTTACCCGGGTTAAAAGACTTAGAGTTGAATTCAGGTGGGTACATCGTCCAGGAAATGAATATACCCTTAGGTAGCTTGAAGGGTGCAACACATGACAGTGTGCTGGAAATGTGCCCTACTCGACGGCAGGCTACAGATCCCAAGGCGTGCCCAGGTAACAGGATTGCCTGTAGCTGGGAGATCTCTTCATGACTAATGTATTAATCTAGTTATTAGCCTTAGCCCATTTCAATAGGTACTCCTGACCGTGGTACTCAGGAGTCCCTGTCCTAGACATGATGCAAGACAGGACTGGTTCATTTGTACAAGCACAATCACCTACGGTGTCCAGGTAATTTATACAGGTCATATCATGTCAGGTAGCCATCGCAATAGCTGTTCAAGATAATCATGTCAGGTGTACTTGTCAGGAGTGCGCCACGACGGACCACTATCATGTCATGTTAGTTATGTCAGGAGTGCTCCACTACGGGTCACTGTCAGGTCATGCCATATTATCATTTCTAAACATATTAAATAAATTCATGATTATCAAGCTCATGAATAGGGTCCGGCGCATGCAGCTAAAAGGGAAAGGCTTATGCGGTTAAAGAGGTATCAGTCATATGCGGCTCGGAGATCCAGTCAGTCATGCGGCTGAGAAAGGCAAGGCATATGCAGCCAGGAGGATAGGGAACTCATGCGGCTGGCGGGGGATGGGTCCATACGGCTGGCTGACCAATCAGGTACATGCGGCCGGGGAGGAGCAACCCATACGGCTGCGGGAAGCAATGACTATGCGGTCAAGGGAAGCAACCCATGCGGCTGGGAGGCTGCGGTCTATGCGGCTCGCGAGTGTTGAGTTCATGCGGCTCGGGATGGATGGAGTCCCATGCGGCTGGGAGCAAGGGGTGTATATACGGTTCGGGAAGAAGGGCCCCATGCGGCTAGAAGTACAAGAGCCTCATGCGGCTGGACTAAATACTTGCCGCATGAACTTGTCATGCGGTCAAGTCCAGTTAATAGTGCATACGGTTAGAAGCTGACTTGCCGCATGAATGTTCATGCGGTCAAGTGCTGCCATGCGGCTCGGGACTGTGCTTCTTCTCAAATTTTTCGAGAGGAAGTACACCATGAAACCATGGCTACCAAGATGCATAGAACCTTCATCCGGAGTCCAAATTCGAACTTCCTTAGGTCAAAATGGGGTAGAATGAAATGCTCTACAACATGGAACTATCAAAACTCGAAAATAACAAGATTAAGTAGATCAAAACCCAAGAATTTTGAAAATAAAATAGACTTAGATCTACAAGAATCTAGCCATGGAAAGTAAAAATGTCAAGTACTAAAGTAAGTTAAAATGCTGTAAGGAAGAGAATGAAGCAATAAAATTGGAGTTCCTCCATGAAGCAAGTTGCACTTGCCTAGACCTCTCTCTTCCTCTCTCTGGTAGGTGGAGAATTAATGGTGGAGAAGAAGAAGATATTAATGAAGAGAGAGAAGGACAAGTGTTAATAAATACAAATGGTGGTGGTAGGTAGGGGTTTTATCCCTTGGTTCATAATGAACCAATAGCAATCCCAAATCGATCCAAGCCAAACCGAACCAAGAATAACCAAGCCATGAAGGAAGAGCTAAGCAAGGAACCATGCAATACAAGAATAAAT
This sequence comes from Iris pallida, assembly GCA_029216955.1. Classification (NCBI taxonomy): domain Eukaryota; kingdom Viridiplantae; phylum Streptophyta; class Magnoliopsida; order Asparagales; family Iridaceae; genus Iris; species Iris pallida. The sequence continues at coordinate 15,449 of JANAVB010038338.1, read as the reverse complement.
ACGTATACGTATTCCAAAAATACGGAATACGAACCACAGGCATTACATATATATACATTAATGTAAAGAGAATATATATCATATATATATATATATCATTTCATTCATCTAACATATCATGCATTACATACTCTATATTCATTTAATATCCATACTACATAGGTTCATAGGTTACACAAAATGTATATATCGTATAGTCACTCTTCTACTTAAAACCAATACTGTACCAATTAGGCATTCACTAAATTCTAGGATTAAAATATGTCGTAGCCCTTTGTGTTAGCTTACCGAAACTTTAAACGGATCACATTTTTGTGTCTGGAAGCTCCCGGAATCGCAAAAATACCGAAACACGTTCGTCTTTCGTACAGCTGACACTCAAATAATTCTATAGAAAGTAACAGAAAGAATTTGGCTTATTAAAATATATATTTGGAAAGCTAACTTCGATACGATTCTTTTAAAAAAAACGGAAGATAAATCGGAGTTCTAAGCTAAAAGTTATGACATTTCTAAGTTGCTTTGGTTAATAAAAACGTGGATGAAAATTATGACGGATTTGACAAAAGAACACATATAGGCCAAGATACTTGCATACAAACATAGGTATCCAAATGAAACTCATTCTAACCATCCTAACAAAGATCAATCCACTCTCTAACCATTATAAAACTGAATTTAAATATCTATTTAAACTATTATCATACATACATACACATGGGGTGTCCTAATTTGGGATCTATCAAGTAGGACACAAGACACATATCTAAAATCCTCAAGAGAGCTCCAAATGGCCTCAAATTTGAATCTAAATGGGACACATGCATGAGGATGGATCCTACGGATTCAAAACTAATTTATATGCAAAGAAAATTGATTTAGAGGATGGGTTTTACCTATTGGGAGTGGAATCCCAATGAAATTATTTAGGACAAGACTCCGATACGAAGATCCCTCAAAGTGGACACTCCTCCTTGCACTCCTCTTCCAATCCTTGGTAGCACCCTTCCCTTGGAGAATGAGAATGATTGAGGGAAGGTTTGGTGAAGGAATGATTTGATTTGGAGATCAAATCAATGGAAAGGCTCTCTAAAATTGGGGAAGAACAAAAGGAAAATAAAAGAGGCAAGATTGTAATGAATGAAATGAATCATTCTCTCCTAAAGGTGGCTATCATAAAGAGTCCCTTAGGGCTAATGGGAAATGTCCTAATTGCCCCTCTCTAGTCTCATATGGTTAAGTCTAGACTAGGTTCAAGTTTGGGGTCAAAATGATCTAGTTTTGAGTCTCTAACTTAACCATTATAACATGATAAAAATTAGTTTAATTAACTAACTTAATGTTGGGTCTTGTGAGCCATGCTTAACTTAATATTGGGTCCTATCTAGAGTTCAAGCTACACGGGTCACAGTACAAGTCGGAACCAGATAAAACTCAAACCCGACTAAACAAATCCAATAAACACAATATTAAAATATAAAATTTTTCCAAAATATTAAAATATGAAAAATGACCAAAATCATAATACATCAATTTAAATATTATTAAAATAATCAAAAATTTATCAATTAATTAAAACCCTAAATAATTCAAAGTCATAAAATGACCAAAATACCCTTAGCCTAAAAAGTTGTAAATAGTCATTCTAATCACATGGTTAGGTCCCCATGGTCATGGTTAGTCTCTAGGCTCAACAGTTTTGAGTTCACTAGCTAACACATCAAAATTATAATTCACCAATTTTAAATAATATTAAATTAATTAAAAATTTCCATAAATCATAAATCCTATTATTAAATAATAAACTTTTACAAAAGTTCAAAATTACCCTCATTTGAAAAACTGGGTGTTACAATCCTACGCCCCTTAGAAAAAATTTCGTCCTCGAAATTAAAATGTTCATACTCCTTCTAGGTCAAACCCCCACAATCAAAGTCTCAGAACTTAAACAAATCATCCGATTTAAAAGGACGACATACAGGGTCATGGCATACGGTGGTAGTGAAAGTCTCATCTAGGTATACTAGTGAGGCTAAACCAAAACGGTCACAGGGTATCAAACATACAAGCAATCAGGGGTGTTAAACTGGAAAAGATACAGAGATAACAAATCATCAAGGCTTTAAGGCATAACCAAAATCAAAATTTAAAGCACAAATGTCGAGCATTAAAATTCAATCGTAATATATATATATATATATATATATATATATATATATATATATATATATAGTGTTAGAAGGGAAAAAGCTAGCATTATGTAAAGGTTATGTGGTTCGTGTGTGTATGGGTGTATGTGGACATGTTCATATGGTTAGATAGTAGGCATGTGTGTATGTGAAATATACATGAAAGTGTATATGAGGATTTGGGTTTCAAAATAATAGCTATCCAGTTACACTACTCATGGCATATTGGTTAACAATCTACAATGCACAACCTATTACTCATAGCATGCATGGCGAACCATATATATATATATATATATATATATATATATATATATATATATATATATATATATATATATATATATATATATATATATATAAAGAGGTAGAGATTAAGTTATGTATCTATATACATTATAATATGTATGCATAAACTCTATATATATCTATATAGATATATGAACATAACATAGAGAGGAAGGGTTAGGTTTACATGGCAGTGTATACTAAGTTAGGGTGTGTGTGTCCTTGTACAGGGTTATAGCTTTAGTATTGAAAGGTTAAACCCAGTTTTATTTCAGCATTTACATACAAAATCTAAAAATAAGCTAACATTTAAACTAATGTAATATTAACATAATGCAGTTTCAGATTTTTAGGGATTTGAAACATCACAACTAACTCAATGCTTCCAATACATCCTAACATGATAGAGAAGAAACCCTAACATACTATCCATACATTTAGCTATGCATACAGTTCAATATTACATATTAAATTTGAAATTGAACTAAACATTGGAAATCAATGTGAAATGTTAACATGTATTTAGTTTTAGGATTTGGAGAAATTCGAACATCAGACCAACCCAATGTTTATCACAACCTAACATGCAAGAATATGAAACCTAACTTTATATCCCTACATACCACAATGTATATAGCTCAAAATATTACATTTAAAATAACAAATTGAACTAACATTTAAAATCCAGTATTAAGGGTTAATATGCACACAGTCTTAGATTTGACAAATTCAAACATAAACTCAACCAATTTCCCTAAAAAAAATTTAAAACCCTGTATATAACATACATGTGTAGTGATTTAAACAAAACTAACAACATGAAACCTATATTTGAATTACGAATTTAAACTGAAAAAGCAGAAAACCAAAATATTGGGATTTTGACAATTTAAACATCAACAACATATTAATATATATTTAGATAGGTGGAAAATCAAAGTGTAGCATGCATACGTGTCAGGCAAGTGTCCACTATATATATATATATATTCATATATTCTTATGTCCCAATAAAAAATTAATTCTACGTTAAGACTAACATTTAGATTCCTACCAAGATCGCAAGTAGGTGATTGGTGAAATCAAGACAGTTTTATTATTATTATTATTTAATACAAGGATAGTAGCAAGAAGGAAATAACGATAAAATCTGTTCTGCTTATCCGTTTAAAAGAAGGAGCCATTTTGAAACCCAGAGCTAAACTATCAATCCAAGATAAGGTCTAGTAAAATTATCGATTCATTATATTAAGAAGAAATTCATAGTAAGAAGTTACACAAAGTTTATAAAAACAGCTAAAGCTACCCCTAAGTTAAATAATGAGAAACAAAACAAAACAAACAAATAACAATTCTCTTTTTTTTTAAGGACTGAAACAAAAGTAGAGAAAACATGTTCAAAAATATTTAAGGTACAATCTGATAATCATATGCGTCTTCCTGAAATTATGTTGTCAGAATTCTGCCACGCCAATAAGCATAGCTGCAATAAACGATAGAGTCCATAATAAGGCATACACCCTATAATCATGTTATCTAGAATTCTTACCACGCCACCCGATATGGCTGCAAGAAAATCTAGATTTTATAACTAAGATAAGTATAGCTATATCAGGCTCTACGTCCTTGTCATGCTAGCAAATATGACTGCAATAAATTCTAAATTCCATAATAAAGTAGACTTTTACCTTTCTCACTATCCTTATCAAGTATGTTATCAGGTTATACCTTAATTCCAAAAAAAATGTACATATACATATAAATACAACTCAAATTCAACAACTCACATCAAGATTCAAAATTCAACAATAATCTATCAAAAATCATAAAAATACAGACTCAAATTCAACCACTAACATCAAAATTCAAAATTCAACAATAATCCATCAAAATTATATAAATACAGACTCAAATTCAACCACTAACATCAAGATTCAAAATTCAACAACAATCCATGAAAATCAAGTTCAATAATAGGAAGTAAAGGTAAATCAAATCAGGGGAAAAATAGATTTCAAATCGAAGTTAAAATAAGATTCTCAAGGGTCGTCCCAGGAATCTCTCAAGGAGGCCTAACTGTGATTGAGTACCTTCAAAAATATATCCTAATCCCACTGCAGACTGTAGTGATACTCTAGTTCGAATACCACTACATAAACTCGATCTGCATGGGCCACCACTAAAAATATGTCATGATCCGCACCCTAGAGTAACGGCACGAGAACGTAACAACGCCCAGCCTACGTCGTAGTGTCGGCGGTAGAACGCTGTCCTAGGTCTCATGCATCTAACAGTATAAGGCTAAGCAGTTTATACTCCCCGAATGGGGGTGACATAGCAGAATGTAAACTCAATCACATCTAAGGTAGAGCATAATGGAAGATAGATAAAACATGAAATCCAAAAGAGATACAGCAGATAGAAGTCTAAGTGTCTAAGATACACAAACCCAGAAATACATCTCAAAGCTCAAATACAGAAATCCATAAATACAACTCAAGACAACTGAAAATAAACTGAGAAAAACCCTAGCTACCTATACAACCTCTACTGTGTCTCCTCTAGGCTAGCAGGCAACCTCCATGCTATCTATAAAATTTATCAACAGGTCCAGTCAGGACAGGAGCGAGCATAGTATATCTCAACAGTTCATAGCAGGTTAGAAAATATAATCATGTAGTAAAGTAAGATATAGATACCGAAAGAAATACAGTAAGTAAACAGAGAGAGAGTGAACTGTAATAGAAATATCTACTATAAGTAAAGAACTAACAGTGGCTAGTGAGTCAGAGTATAATATAGACATGTAAATGGCATAGGAGATTCTGATGCTACACTATGGAAAGATTCTGATGCTACACTACTTGGATAGTATTCACATGTCTATTTCTACTTCTCCGTACCCCCAATCAGTACACAAAGATCCAACCAAGTTATGTTATGATTCCATGTAATAGCCCCCGAAGGGTGGTACATAGTAGTCCCTTAAATGGGGATTCTAGGAGATTCTAGGATACCCAGTAAATGGGATAAGGATTCCAGGAAGACTCTGTGATATGAGAGTACATATCACAAGTGATCAAAGAACCAACGAAGCATAGTGATACGCCATGTAAGTGAAACGCACAGAACATAGAGTACCCGATGCTCCCTTAAGGGATAACATCTCAAGAAGGGATCCATATAGTACTAATCCGTGTGACCAACGTGACAGTATCAAGTAAAATAATTTAATACAGGAAAATAATTCTAAGCAGAATATAAAATGATCAGAAAATGTACTCGCCTGGTATCCTGAATGTCCGAAGAGAATATACTGTCCGAGGAGTGGTGTCTGTCTCCTATAGAACAGTACAAGTCACAACAAGTCTAAAATAAGGAAATAGACTGCTACAATGCATCTACATGAAGTTTGGGGTCAATCTAGGCTAAAGTCAACCTTTGGTCAACTCTAGTCAACTAGACTAGTCAAACTATGTCAACTAGGTCAAACCTAAACCAAACAAGTCTATACTAGTCTAACTAGTCTATTCTAGGCCTAATCAAGACTAAACAAGTCTAACTAAACTCTCACTAGGCAAACAGACACACCATAGGCTAAGAGCCCTAGGCTATATGCTATATCATGCCTAAGCCAAACCACAAACACATATACACATAACAATATATATATCTAATATATTGTAGTACACTTATAACATATAGGCTACCTATATGTACATCCTACATATATATATATATATATATATATATATATATATATATATATATATATGCATCACTATTCACATATTCATATACATAGATATATATAGGAAAGCTATATATATAGGCACATACATATATATAGAGAGAGAAAGAGAGGTAAAAGAGTAAGTAAGTATGTGTGTGTTTGGCATGTGTGTAAAAGGATATGTGTTAATATTTTAAAATTTAGTGATAGGTAGGTGTATGTGACATGGGATACATGATGTCAAAGGATGTATGAATGCATGTGTGTAAAAGGTTATAGGTTAACTCAGTTTATAGAAATACATACATACATACTTACCTGTATACATGCATACATACATATCATATATATTACATTTACATGATACATACATGTATACTTGTATTATATTATACTTACATTCATGCATATTAGATACTTGTATTTATATTAACATATTGCAAACATTCATTTCATTCATGCATCTATGCATTACCTACATGTTTTATACATATGCATACATTGTATATTCATATCATTTCATACATTAACATAGAGACATACAAACATGCACACATCATATATTTCATACCTTGCATTATCTTACATATCATGTTATATATTATTATTCATTTCTTTCATATATTATATTCTATATTACCTATATACATGTATTTCCTCCATTCATTCATGCTTGCATCATATACTCTACATTACCATACATGTTATCATTATATATTGCATTATAATATTTATACATTATGCATTCATATCTATCATTACATATATATCTTGCATTCATATCTAGCATTCATTATATACTTTCATGCATACATTGTATATCATTCTTTCATTCATGTATTGCTTATATGCATTATATTAATTGCATTCCTACATGCTTGCATTCAACCATATATACACATTAATGTAAAGAGAATATATATCATATATATATTATTTTATTTATCTAACATATCATGCATTACATACTCTATATTCATTTAATATCCATACTACATAGGCTCATAGGTTACATAAAATGCATATATCGTATAGTCACTCTTCTACTTAAAACCAATACTGTACCAATTGGGCATTTACTAAATTCTAGGATTAAAGTATGTCGTAGCCCTTTGTGTTAGCTTTCCGAAACTTTAAACGGATCGCATTTTCGTGTCCGAAAGCTCCCGAAATCGCGAAAATACCGAAACACGTTCGTCTTTCGTATAGCTGACACTCAAATAATTCTACAGAAAGTTACAGAAAGAATTTGGCTTATTAAAATATATATTTAGAAAGCTAACTTCGATACGATTCTTTTAAAAAAAATGGGAGATAAATCAGAGTTCTAAGCTAAACGTTATGACATTTCTAAGTTGCTTTGGTTAATAAAAACGTGGATGAAAATTATGACAGATTTGACAAAAGAACACATATAGGCCAAGATACTTGCATACAAACATAGGTATCCAAATAAAACTCATTCTAACCATCCTAACAAAGATCAATCCACTCTCTAACTATTATAAAACTGAATTTAAATATCTATTTAAACTATTATCATACATACATACACATGGGGTGTCCTAATTTGGGATCTATCAAGTAGGACACAAGACACATATCTAAAATCCTCAAGAGAGCTCCAAATGGCCTCAAATTTGAATCTAAATGGGACACATGCATGAGGATGGATCCTACGGATTCAAAACTAATTTATATGCAAAGGAAATCGATTTAGAGGATGGGTTTTACCTATTGGGAGTGGAATCCCAATGAAATTCTTTAGGACACGGCTCCGATACGAAGATCCCTCAAAGTGGACACTCCTCCTTGCACTCCTCTTCCAATCCTTGGTAGCACCCTTCTCTTGGAGAATGGAAATGATTAAGGAAGGTTTGGTGAAGGAATAATTTGATTTGGAGATCAAATCAATGGAAAGGCTCTCTAAAATTGGGAAAGAACAAAAGGAAAATAAAAGAGGCAAGATTGTAATGAATGAAATGAATCATTCTCTCCTAAAGGTGGCTGCCATAAAGAGTCCCTTAGGGCTAATGGGAAATGTCCTAATTGCCCCTCTCTAGTCTCATATGGTTAAGTCTAGACTAGGTTCAAGTTTGGGGTCAAAATGATCTAGTTTTGAGTCTCTAACTTAACCATTCTAACATGATAAAAATTAGTTTAATTAACTAACTTAATGTTGGATCTTGTGAGCCATGCTTAACTTAATATTGGGTCCCATCTAGAGTTCAAGCTACCCGGGTCACAGTACAAGTCGGAACGAGACGAAACTCAAACCCGACTAAACAAATCCAATAAACACAATATTAAAATATAAAATTTTTCCAAAATACTAAATATAAAAAATGACCAAAATCATAATACATCAATTTAAATATTATTAAAATAATCAAAAATTCACCAATTAATCAAAATCCTAAATAATTTAAAAGTCACAAAATGACCAAAATACCCTTAGCCTAAAAAGTTGTAAATAGTCATTCTAATCACATGGTTAGGTCCCCATGGTCATGGTTAGTCTCTAGGCTCAACAGTTTTGAGTTCACTAGCTAACACATCAAAATTATAATTCACCAATTTTAAATAATATTAAATTAATTAAAAATTCTCATAAATCATAAATCCTATTATTAAATAATAAACTTTTACGAAAGTTTAAAATTATCCTCATTTGAAAAATTGGGTGTTACACCAATATTCGGATCAGCTAGTCGATCACAATGGTTCATGGTTCATACATGAACGTGTCTCATTCAATTAAATAAAACGACTAGCCAGTCTTCTAGTTCCAACTAGGAACACATAATTAATCATTAGTCGAGGTAACAATCAATGTCAATTCGAGACAAGAAATAGTCCAAAGGCGACAATAGATGGATACCCATCTATGTGGCAGGGTAAGTGGGTACCCATCTATGCGGCCAGAGTCAAATCAGAATCCCATGCGGCAGTAGATGGACGCCCATCTATACGGCAGGATAAGTGGGTACCCATCTATGCGGCCAGAGTTAAATCAGAATCCCATGCGGCAGTAGATGGATGCCCATCTATACGGCAGGGTCAAATCAGAATCCCATGTGACAGTAGATGGATGGCCATCTATGCGGCAGGTAGGGCTGTGCACAATTAAGTCAAACCGACCAAATCGAACCAATTCAAACCGAACCGATTGGTTTTAAACCGAACCGATGGTTCGGTTGGTTTGGTTCGGCTTCAATTTTTTTAAAACCGACCGGTTCGATTCGGTTCACGGTTTGATTATGCCAAAAACCGTCTAAACCGAACCGAATCGAACTAAATTCTTGTTAAATAATTAGGGTTGGCCGGTTGGGTATGGGTTCATTGGGTTGAATTATACAGGTTTGGTTCATTTATTCACATCACAACCATTTATCAAGTTAAAGTTGAAAGATCTCTCTCTCTCTAGTCTCAAAGAGGAGTGCTGGCGTCTCCTATTCTTTTCTAATTGCTCATGTGCGCATGAAAGCGACTTTTGGTTGAATGTATATGATTTTTTTTATGTATAATTGGCATTTTTCTCCACCTGTAAAGCGCAGTTGAATTGAAGCTGCTGAATTGTATTTACTGTTGCAAAGTGAAAGTTGACTGAGGTTTCACAAAAGAAAAAATATACAGTCCATTTTTTATGTGATCAAAACCGACCAAGTCGAACCGAACCAAACCGAACCAAGTCGGTCGATTTTAAAATCGAACCGACCATTTGGTTGGTTTGGTTCGGTTTTGTTTATTTTTAAACCGATTAACTTCGGTTCGACTTCGGTTGGGACCAAATAGGTCGACCACCGACCGATGCACATCCCTAGCGGCAGGGAAGTGGGTACCCATCTATGCGGCCAGAGTCAAATCAGAATCCCATGCGGCAATAGATGGATGTCTATCTATGCGGCAGGGTAAGTGGGTACCCATCTATGCGGCCAGAGTCAAATTAGAATCCCATGCGGTAGTAGATGGATGCCTATCGATACGGCAGGATAAGTGGGTACCCATCTATGCGGCCAGAGTCAAATCAGAATTCCATGCGGCAGTAGATGGATGCCCATCTATACGATAGGATAAGTGGATACCCATCTATGCGGCCAGAGTCAAATCAGAATCCCATGCGGTAGTAGATGGATGCCCATCTATGTGACAGGGTCAAATCAGAATCCCATACGACAGTAGATGGATGCCCATCTATGCGACAAGATAAGTGGGTACCCATCTATGCGGCCAGAGTCAAATCAGAATCCCATGCGTCAGTAGATGGATGCCCATCTATGTGGAAGGGTAAGTGGGTACCCATCTATGCGGCAGTAGATGCTGAGAAGGATGGCTATGGAATCCATAGCTTCCAAGCTCCTTGAAATCTTCCCTGTAAGTCCAAATTTGGACTTCCATAGGTCAAATGGGGTCGAACGAAATTCTCTATAACATAGAATAACTATAGTTTGAAAACAAAGAAGTTTGATAGATCAAAACCCAAAAAAACCGAAAGTAACATAAACTTAGATCTACAAAATACACCCACCAAAAACTCCATGTTCTAAAGAGACTTAAAATCATGTAAGGAAGAGAATGGAACAATAATACTTGAGATCCATCATGAAGCAAGTTGTACTTGCCTAAGCTCTCTAGGTTGGTGGGAGAGTAATGGAGGATGAAGAAGAAGTAAATGAGAGTAATGAAGAGAGAGAAAAGTAAGGGGCATAAATATCAAGCCCAAGTCAAAATTTACCACCCATTCCTTCCTACAAGATCTAGGCAATCCACCCCTTATCATGATGAACCGAGCTAAACCAAGTTGGTTCAACATGAACAAAATAAACCAAAAGCTTAAGCAAAAGCAGAAAATAAAACACAAAAAAATTAATTAGCGTGAAATTATAGAATAAATGTATGATAAGCATTCAATAAATACCTTCAAGCAGTACATGTATAAAAATACGTATTCTGGGAACGGAAAGTGACATCTCTACCCTCCTTAGAAAAATTTTGTCCTCGAAATTTCAAATCCAAGCAGGATAGAAACATCATAGCTAGACTAATCCAAGTACAAGCAATTTTAGTGAGCAAGCAGTCATCTTACAATATCAATAGTAAGTAATATATCTATATTTATCAATCGACGACATCAGGCAATTCTATTCATAGGATGATAAGCATGAGGAGTCAAGACAATCAAGGCACACGGAAAGAAATATGTCTTGTGAGTCAAATAGGTACGGATACCGTGATCGGATATCATCCTCACGTTCCCATGTTGACTCTCCTAAGGAGTGATGACCCCAAGCAACACGGACAAGGCTAATTGTTCGGTTCTTGAGTATCTTCTCCCTTCGGTCCAAATAAACATAGGCTGTTCTTCGTAAGACAGGTTGGTACCAATAACTAGCTCAGAATGATCGAAGATATGGCTTGGGTCCGATACATACCTTCGTAACTAAGATACATAAAATACATCATGCACCTCTCGTAACGAAGGTGGAAGGGATAAACGATAAGCAACATCGCCTATCCTATCGAGGATAGCAAATGGGCCCATGTATCGTGGACTTAGCTTTCCGCGATCGCCAAATCTAATGACCCCACGGGTAGGTGAGATCCGTAAGAATACGTGATCTCCAACAGAAAATTCTAGCCGCCTACGATGTTGGTCTGTCCAATGACGATGTCGATCTTGCGTAACTCGAAGTCGCTCATTAATCCCCTTAACCACTTCAACCGTCTGAATAATTATTTCTGGGCCTAACATCTTTTTTTCTCCAATATCATCCTATGCCAGTGGTGACCTGCACTTCTTACCATATAGTGCTTCGAATGGCGCTATATGGATACTGGCTTGATAACTGTTGTTATACGAGAATTCGACTAAGTGCAGGTGACTCTCCCAAGATCCTCCAAATTCTAGGGTGCAAGCTCGTAACATATCTTCTAAAGTCTGAATTATTCTTTCTGATTGTCCGTCCGTCTGTGGGTGGTAGGCCGTACTAAATCTTAACTTGGTACCCAGGCTATGATATAAACTCTTCCAGAAATGTGATGTAAAACGGGTATCTCTATCTGACACAATACTGATAGGGACCCCATGCTGCCTGACTATCTGCTGTATATACAACTCTGCCAACCTTTCTGTAGATTACCCTACTCTAAAAGGAAGAAAATTTGCCAACTTCGTAAGACGATCCATTATCTCCCAAATAGCGTCCTTACCACTTGGTGATCTCGGTAAACCGGTCACAAAATCCATTGTGATATGTTCCCACTTCCATTCTGGGATAGAAAGCGGTTGTAATAATCCAGCTGGCCTCTGTTCTTCTGCCTTCACTTGCTGACATATTAAGCAACGGAAAATGAATCTATATCTCTCTCTTCATTCCGTTCCACCATAAGTGCTGCTTGATATCTTGGTACATTTTGGTCCCTCCAGGGTGTATAGAATGCTGAGAACTGTGGGCTTCTGCCATAACCTCCTGTCTGATATCTCCACTTGGCACACATAGACGTGATCCAAATCTAAGTGTACCATCTTTATGAATTTTCATCTCCTTTCTGAGTCTTGACTCACATTTCGTCCTTAGCTTCTGAATTCTTGGGTCTTGTGCCTGAGCTGCCTTGATCCTGTCTACTAAGTCGGATTGAACTCGTAGACTTGCCAGAATTCCTACATCACTAGGAAGTATAACCTCGATGCCCATCTCCTGAAGATCTTCTAAAATATGTTTTTGGGATGTCAACATAAATATGTCGTCTCTTCTGCTAAGAGTATCTGCTACCACGTTAGCCTTGCCTGGATGATACTGAAGCTCCACGTCGTAATCCTTGATCAACTCTAACCATCTTCTCTGTCTCATGTTCAGTTCCTTCTGAGTAAAGATGTACTTCAGACTTTTGTGGTCTGTGTACATGTCCACTCAATCACCGTACAAGTAATGCCTCCATAGCTTCAAAGCAAATACTACTGCTGCCAACTCCAAGTTATGAGTCGAATAATTTCTCTCGTGGTCTCGAAGTTGCCTAGATGCATATGCTATCACCTTCCCATGTTGTATTAGGACACACCCGAGTCCCTTTCCTGACGCGTCACAATATACAGTAAACCTTCGGGTCCAGCTGGTAATGTAAGGATATGTGCCGATATCAACTTCTGCTTCAAATTCTCAAATGATGCCTGGTATTCTGCCGACCAGACGAATGGCACATCCTTTCGTGTCAAGCGGGTCATGGGTGTTGAAAGTCTTGCAAAGTTTGATATGAACCTTCTGTAATATCCTGCCAATCCCAAGAAACTTCGTACATCTGCTACAGTCTTAGGCATTGGCCAACTTTCTACTGCTTCTACTTTCTTAGGATCTACTGCTACTCCATCCCCTGATATGATGTGCCCTAAGAATGAAATACGATCCGTCCAAAGCTTACACTTGCTGAGCTTAGCGTATAACTGGTTCTCTCTCAGAACCTGTAACACTTTCTTGAGGTGATCTTCATGCTTTTCTTCACTAGCTGAGTATACAAGAATGTCGTCGAGGAACACAATGACAAATTGATCTAAGTATGGCATAAAGAAGCAGTTCATCAAATCCATAAATATTGCTGGAGCATTGGTCAAACCAAACGGCATAACTAGGAATTCGTAATGCCCGTACTTTGACCTGGATGCTGTCTTGGGAATATCCTCTTCTCGAACTCTAACTTGATGATACCCTGACCGAAGATCTATCTTGGAGAAAACCTTTGCTCTACTCAATTGATCAAACAAGTCGTCGATCCTTGGTAGCGGGTACTTGTGATTTACTGTTGCCGTATTGAGCTTTCTGTAGTCAATACACAATCTTAATGACCCATCCTTCTTTCCTACAAGTACCACTGGTGCTGCCCATGGTGATTCGCTGTCTCGAATAAACTTCTTCGCCTTCAGTTCCTCTACGTGCTGATACACCTTGGCCTGCTCTGAATCTGCCATTCTGTAAACTTGATCTGATATCGGTTTAGTTCCATGTACCAATTCTATACTGAACTCAATATCTCTAACCGGTGGTAGACCTGGAAGTTCTTCGGGAAACACGTCAATGAACTTTTCAACTACCTTCGAAACTTGAACTTCTTCTATTGTCGCTACTATTCCTTCTTCTTGTTGAGTTATCCCTGATCTGACTAAGGTAAATCGCTCCATGCCTGGAATATTAAAAGATACACTCCTCTACTGCAATCTATTATGGCACAACTGTCTTTCAGCCAGTCCATGCCTAAGATAACGTTGAAATTCCTTATAGAAAATTCTATCAACCTGGCGGGTAAGGAACGCCTGCACACTACAACTCTACACGCTAGAATAGCTCAACTAACTCTACGAACCCATTACCAGTGAGTATATTCAACCTCCTTGGTAATGCTTCAAATTCTATTCCTAGCGGGTCGCAAATTGTGCAGATATAAATGCGTGTGATGCTCCCGAATCAAACAATGCTACTGCGGGATATGAGACGACGAGAATGTTACCTGCCATAACATCTCCCGATGCCAATGTCTCTTCCAAGGACAGATTGAATGCCTTCCCTCGGCCTTCTTGTTAGTTCCCATACTGCGGCCTAGCCTGGTGTTGCTGCTCTTCCTTGCCTTGGTGATGCTGGGGTGACCTATGTTGTTGCTGCTGTATCGGCAGTCCCTGCTACCGAAACATCTGAGCCAGTGACATCAACGGACGTTGTGCCAACGGTCTCATCGCTACCGCTGGTCCTTGGTAATAGCCTGTCCCTGGTGCTGGCAGAGCAAGAAATTATTGTACTTATAAAATCTGGTTGATGCTCCTGAATCTGTCCTCACCCCTCTTTCCAAAGCCGTCTACAATCCTTGGTTGAGTAATACATTCTGCTTTTGCAGCTGAGTGTGCATGCGTTGCTGGGCCAACATCTGATGTTGCTGAGTAGCCATCATCCCTCTCATGATCTCTAGAAGGGCTGGTGTGTCTACTTCCACGGGGTAGGTGGAACTGTTGGTGGTGTTGGAACCTCCGGATACTGCGATCCAGTTGCTGGTTCAACTATCACCTCTTCTTGGATGGTCCCTTGAGGTAGTATTGCCCTTGTTGCTAATCAACAGGGTCTCGCTGTCCATGTTGCCCTTATTGTTGTGGTCTAGCTCTAGCAGATGCGGACGAAGTGCCCCTAAGAAGGAACAAGAGAACAAACAAACGACCGGACATGAAGGATCAATGAAGTCAAAGGATACTAGAATTTCAAGCT
>JANAVB010038337.1:0-22780 GCA_029216955.1 Iris pallida | reverse complement strand
TATTTTATTTGTTGTCACCTAAAAAAAACTATTGGAGTATATTTTGTGTGTGTAATTTCTATATAAAAACTCAAATGGTAAGAAAATCACGATGAGGAGAGACGCGTACACATACAACGACGCAAAGGCGTGCGGGTTGGTGGTCCCGGCCACCCACCACCTCCCGCATCCATCTCAACAATCTCCACAGGAGGGCCCTCTTTCTCACGGCGACGCGATCTACTTTCGATTAGCAGCTCATTCCCTACCAATTTCCTTCTATTCCCTCTTCCTTCGACCACCGCCAAGTAGAAAGAAAAAAAAGGGAAAATAAATAAATTTTCTTAATTTATATTTGGCTATTTGAAAACCCTAGCTCAACTCGATCCCTAATTTTCCTCGTCATTCTCTCGGCGGCTGCTCGAAGTGCTGCGGAATTGGGGAAGACCGTCCGGTTTTCTTCTTCCTGATAGGTTTCGGTCCCGATTCAGCCGCCGGTGGCGTCGACGCCGGCGTATGGCTCTGTTCAGGAGGCTCTTCTACCGGAAGCCGCCGGATCGGCTTCTCGAGATCTCCGAGAGAGTTTATGGTATATAATTCCCTCCTCCCCTCTCGATACTGGCAATGCCGAGACCCTAGGGTTTGGTTTATGGTGGTTGTCAAGCTGTTATTCTTGAATTGGGGAATTATAGCAAGAAATTGGGGGTCAGAATGAGCTTCCCCCCATCAATTCAGACATTGACGCCGTGTCCATGTCGTGTCATGTAGGAAACGTACCGGACACTCCAAAATGACACTAGGATGTCCCCTGTGTCCGTAGCGTGTAATGTAGCTCAAAAAGGTATCAAGTTTTGATTTTTTTTTCTTTTTCAGACAGTAAATTCGGATGCGAGATTACTTTCTTTTAGGTGGGCTTAGTTATAGCGCAAGAGTTTAGCATGAGGAGATGATATGCCTTGGGAGAGTACACAATGTTTCATTGTTCAACCCAAGGTTCTAATATAGAAAACAAGGAAGCAGGAGAAACAAATCAGTGTCGTTTGTACTCGTGCACATGTCAGACAAGTATTTGACACATCGTAGATACTCTTAAACTACAATGGTTTGCACTCGACAATCAATGCTATGTCCACATCCTAGCATGTAGTCGCAACGTGAAACATAGAGTAGGAAGCGTGGGCACTTCAAAAGTCCGTGCCATGTCGTGTAAGCACGTATTGGACACAACATGAACAATCCACAATATGCTAGGACACGCAAAAAACAGTCGTGTACGATATGCTGTGCTCCTATTTTGTCATCTTTACTGGTATCTGTGCAACTGCTAACAAAGCAAGAGAAAATTGATATGAGACGCATGTATCCCTACTGTTACTAATTTTTCATAAGATTAGCTCGAGGAGCTATGTTGAATGGGAACAAATGGAATTCGACGCAATACAGACACATCACCTGTTTTTGTATCTCTTTTTTCAGGAGTATGTGTGGTTGATGACCAAAAACAAAAAACTACACACTTCCAGTTTTTGAGTGTTTGTGCTTCTCAGCCGAGGAGGCTTATCTAGGAAGTCAACCTATTTCTAATATCTTACAGAGTAATTTATATAGGCTTATCTAGGAAGTCAACCTATTTCTGATATCTTACAGAGTAATTTATATCAATTCATACATTTATTTTGAGAGAAATGGTGAGAAAAGCTCCTCTGTGCTTCAGTAAAGAGAGAGCTAACGAAATATCCGATTACAAAAGGCTGTAAAAGGCCCTAGAGTCCGATATACTGCTACCAACAAAAAATCATCACAAAAGTTACAAATATACTCCCCAAACCCAACACAATGTTGTTTATATCAATTTGTACAATGATGAGAGAAAAAGCTCTCCCCGTGCTTCATTAAAAAGGTGGTTAAATATCTGTTTCCAAGGCTTTAAAAGACCCTAACGACCATTACGCTGGTACCAACAAAAATAATCATAAAAAAGTTACATATATAGTCCCAAGACCCAGTACAATAGTATTAATTCATACAATTTGCAAAATGGTTACTGGAGACTACACAAAAGCAAATGCAGACGTACAAATACTTATCTGTTCTAAGTTAAACGAGATGCATGAATCTATGTGGATCAAATGATTTATTTCATAAAATTTAGCTCAACGAGGCTTCTTTGCTAATAACTTACCTGTAGTAAATTGCGCTCTATGGCATGCCATACCTGTAGACCTTGCCACTTTCTGAATTAGCTCAAGGAGGCTTTACTAAGAATCATGTTTATATTTTTAATAGTAAGTAATTTCTATAATTAAGCTATATAATTCATAATTTGTTTTTAAATGATTATTCCTGCTGCAGTGGCCGACTGTTGTTTTTCTTCAGAAATAATGGAGGAAGATGAATTCAGAGATTACATGGATGGTATTGTGGCACAACTACAGAATTACTTTCCCGACGCCTCACTTATGGTATTTAATTTTAGGGAGGGTGAAAGGAAGTGCCAAATTTCAGAGATTCTATTGCAGTACGATATACCTGTCATGAACTACCCTCAACAATATGCAGGCTGTCCATTGCTTCCTCTGGAGATGGTCCACCAATTCTTGAGAGCAAGTGAGAACTGGCTTTCATTTGGAGGACAACAAAATGTTTTGCTAATGCACTGTGAGAGAGGAGGATGGCCTGTGCTTGCGTTTATGCTCGCGAGTCTTCTTCTTTACAGGAAACAGTACACGGAAGAGAAGACGACTTTGGAACTGGTGTACAAGCAAGCCCCTAAGGAGCTTCTCCAAATATTCTCTCATTTAAATCCACAACCTTCTCATGTGAGGTATCTCCATTACATATCCAGACAAGGCAGTGAGACAGAGTGGCCTCTCCTAGATATGCCCTTCAACTTGGAATATCTTGTTCTTAGAGCAGTTCCAAATTTTTGTGGAGAGGGGGGTTGCAGGCCAATTGTTCGTGTCTATGGTCAAGACCCTTTAATGCCTATTGATAAAAGTTCCAAGCTTCTTTTTTCTACGTTCAAAACCAAAGAAAAGGTTCAGTACTACAGACAGGTAAGTTTTGATTCCCGAATTTAGATTGCTACTCGAAATTAAGATTATCAATTTTAATTTTAATTGCAGGCAGGTAGTGCAGATATAAAGCTGGATGTTCATTGTTGCGTTCAAGGGGACGTGGTCCTTGAATGTATCCATATGGATGGGGATCTAGTGCATGAGGATATTATTTTCAGGGTTATGTTCAACACAACGTTTGTTCGATCTAATATTTTGCTGCTGGAGCATGAAGAGATCGATATCTTATGGAATATTGAGAGCCAGTTCCCAAAGGACTTCAAAGCAGAGGTGGGTGTCACTTTCTTTACCAGGGGATGTCTCTTTATGATATAATGGGAGTTGAAAGCACATTCATGCCTGAACCAGGTACTCTTTTCAGACTTTGATGCTGAGCCAAATACCAACATTGAAGTTGTAGCCATAGATGAGGACAAGACAGAATGTGGTTCAACGGAGGAATTCTTTGAGGCAGAAGAAATCTTTAGCAGTCTGGAGTGGAGTGACAATCAGAAGGATACGGATGTTCAGTCAGCTAGCATTTTGGAAAGTAGCAATTCTGAAGAAGATGTAGATATTGTTGATTATCGAAATGCGAGCATTATGAGTGATGCATGTATTATGTCAGAAATCCTCAGAAAGAGAAGACCTGATACTGGCAGCAACAAACATGACAAGAGTTTTGATACAGAAAGAGTTACTCCTTTGAGTGAGATGATTCTGGAAACAGATAGTGCTTTGTTAGCTGCAGAGAAGAATGCATTAGAGTCCCTACTCATCAAACATAACACAAGGAACAGTTTTTGATCTGATAGGTGAAGATATGGCTACAACGAAGAGCGGCATCTCGAAGCAAGATACAAAGAGTGCAGGTCCACAAGTTACTTCTGATGACTCGGATCACAAGTTAGAGGACCTGGTGCTGGCAGATGAAGAAGAGACCAGACTGGCAAGTAGTTCAAAAAATGAGAGGAATACTGGTGTTTCTGGAAAGGAATGCATTGATGATTATACAAATTATCAGTTTGGGACATCTCAGATGGCTGATGAAATGTGTTTTGAATTGAAAATAGATTGCAAAAGAGATACTGATAATGCTCTTACTTTCAACAAGATTATTACCAAAACAGAGATCCGAACATTGGTAGATGAAAATCTGGTTACAACTGGGAGCACAAAGGATAGTCTTGATCTGGTGGTTGAAGGTATGGCTACAGCAGAGAACAGCATCTTGAAGCAAGAAACGGTGGATACATATTGGCTAGTTACTTCTGGTGATTCACATCACAAGTTAGAGAACCCAGTGTTGGCAGATGAAGCAAATACCATGCCAAGTAGTTCAAAAGAGGATAGGGAGAATGATTTTGATGGAAGGGAATGCATTTACAATCATACAAGTTCTCAGTCTGGGACATTTCAGATGGATGGTGAAATGTGTTGCGAACAGGAAATTGATGATCACAAAAGAGATGTAAACAATGCTCTTACTTACAACAATATGATCACCAAAACAGAGAGAAATACTTTGGTAGATGGAGGTGATAGTATATCAACAATCTTAGATATCAAACAGGATACTGACGAGATCCTTCATCTGGCAGTTTATGATCCTGCAACATCAGGAATTAAGGACATCAAGCAAATTGCAGAGGACACAGTCCCAAAAACTTTAAATGATGCATCTCATAAGTTTGAAAATCCAATACTGGCAGATGAATCAGATTTCAAACTGGAGAATGGTGATTCCAGTGTTCAAAATGGACATGATTTTGTTGAAAAGATATGCATTAGTGGTGATTTGAGTTCTCTGTCTGGGACATCTACCATTGATGTTGAAATGTGTTCCAATCTGGAAACTGATGATTATGAAAGAGATGCAGAAATCAGTCCTTATAATATTTTAGTACATGAGTTTTGTTATTGTGATAGGGCTGACACAGTGGATAGCAGTGAGGGAAATGCAGATTCTGCTTTTACTCTAAATTTTGTACCATCCAAGCCTCTCTATCAGAAGTCTGAACCTGAGAGAGTGCCTTCTTCAACAAAGGATATGTCAGCATGCAGCATAGAAACACCTATCCATCCAGCTACTCGTGAAGAAGAAAATGAAAGGACAAAATCTTCTCCATGCAATTACACAGAACTAAGGAAAGGCTCTGATTCTACTGGGCACGAGCCATCTCATGATATATTAACATCAGCTGCTCTTGCTGTGTCTGAAATTTCTCAAGCTGATGTTGGATGCGAAGCTACAGATTCTACCTTTTCAGCATCGTCTCAATTAGGAGCTTCCACAAAAATCCTACCTCTGCCACCTTCACTTCCATCTCTACCTACCAACAAAGCAGCTACTTTTGCTGGTGCAACATCCCTACCATCAGCATCACCACCACCACCGCCGCCTCCACTTCCACCTATCAGTGAAATTCCATGTCATGTTCTTCCTAACCCACTTCAAGAAGCATCAATAGAAAGCTCCCGTCCTCCAGCTCCTCCCTTGAAGCTTACTAGCACATCTAACAAAGAAATTTCTTCTACCCGCCCCACTTAACCGCCCTGAATCCTCCAAAGTTCCTCCACCACCAATCTCTCGTCTTATTTGGAAAAAACCAGATGCCCTTTCCTCTTTGTCACTAACAGATCAAGGTGGAACTCCGCAAGGTCCCTCTCCTCCCTCTTCTTGTAATGAATTTGTAAGTAGATCACTACCCCCGACCTCCCTCGCCTCCACCCCCTCCACCTCTTATGAAATCCGAATTTTGTACTCAAGGCCTGCTTGAAACACTTCTGGTCACTCAACCCCCTTCGCCTCCTAGAAATTCTTCTGCTACATCAAAGGTCATTGAATTTGCAATTCAGACTCCTCCGCCTCCCATCAATGGAGGAGCTCTCTCTTCATCTCCACTCCTACCCCCATCCTTATTGTCTCTCCACGCAACATGTTTACGGGATCAACCACTAACGACATCCTTTCTTGCACCCTCTTCCCAGATATCTTTTGGAACGCCAACACAACCATTGTTACCTAAATCATGGGAAGGATTTCCAACTGAGTCTCCAACCCCATCTAGCCCCCTACCCCCACCTCCACCTCAACCTCCTCCTTCACCTCCACCTCCTCCTCCTCCTTCAAATTGTTTAGAAGAACTTCCTTCTCTTCTTTGTTTCTCGCCATCATTGCACTTACCTATAGAAGCTCCACCAGCGCCACCTCCCCTCGCCCCGTCCCTTCTGTCTTCGTCAACAAGAAATCTTTTCTCATTTGCAACCCTTGAAGCAGCTCATCTCTCCCCCCTCATCTCTTCAGGTGTTCCTCCACCTCCACCTCCACCTCCACCTCCACCTCCACCCACTACACCATGTGAAGAAGCCCCACATCCACCACCACCTCCATTTATTCCCCCACCCTTACCACCTATTTCTGCAGAAGCTTTGCCTCCGCCCGCACCCCCTTTTTCTCCTATTTATGGAGGAGATCCACCCCCAACCGCACCTCCACCCCTACCCCCACCCCCACCCCCAATCGCACCCCCACCTCCACTCCAGCCTCTACCTCCATTGCCATCTCCACTTCATAGAGAAGCTTCACTTCTAGCCCCTTCCCCTTCTCCAACACTCGCTCCCTCTAAAGCTTGTGAAGGAATTCCATCTCCACCCCTATTGGCCTCTATATTTTCTAAAGAAGCTCCCCCTCCCCCTCCCCCTCCCCTACCGTTTGGTGCATGTGGAGTTCCTCCACCCCCTCCACCCATAGGATCCTCTTCTCCATTTCCATCCATTGAAGTAGAGACACCAACACCTCTTCACTCGGTAATTCCACCTCCACCCCCGCCTCTTCCTAGTGGTTCTCCACCTCTATCCCCGTCCCTTACTAATAGTTCTCCACTTCCATCCCCACCCTTTGCTAATGGTGCTCCACCTGCACCCCCACCCCCTCCCCTTCCTAATGGTGCTCCACCTCCACCTCCACCTCCACCTCCACCTCCACCTCCACCTCCACCCCCGCTCCTACATAATGGTGCTCCAGTTTCAACTCCACTTGCACCTCCGCTCCTTACTAATGTTGCTCCACCTCCGGCTCCACCCTCGTCCCTTTCTAATGGTGCTCCATCTCCACTTCCACCTTCTTTTGGAGCATTTGGAGGTGCACCTCCCCCTCCCCCTACCCCAGGAGGGCATATGAGAGATCCTCCTCCGCCACCACCACCTTTACCTGGAGGCCATGGTGGTGTGCCACCTCCACCTCCCCCTCCTCTTGGAGGATGTGTGGGAGCTCCACCCCCACCACCTCCTCCTCCCGGAGGAGGGCTTGGAGGTGCCCCTCCTCCACCGCCTCCTCCCGCAGGAGGGCTTGGAGGTGCCCCTCCCCCACCGCCTCCTCCTGGAGGACACGGAGGAGGTCCTCCTCCACCTCCACCCCCTGGAGGGCTTGGGGGAGGTCCACCTCCTCCTCCTCCTCCTGGAGGTGGTATGCCTCCAGGTCCACCTCGGGCTCCAGGTGCTCCTCCACCACCTCCAGGTTTAGCTGGTTCTCCAGCTGGCGCAAGAGGCAACACCTTAGCTGGGGGCAAAGGTCCTGGGCTTTCACGCCCTGCAGGACTAGGAGTGTCTGGTTCCTCAACTAAAAAGTCATCATTGAAGCCACTGCACTGGGTGAAAGTGTCAAGAGCATTGCAAGGAAGCTTGTGGGCAGAATTGCAGAAACAAGCTGATACGCAAAGGTATAATGTCAGTTTGGTTTACTGATATTCACAGGTATCATGTCTATTTCATTTACTGACAGGTATCATGTCTGTTTCATTTACTGAACTATGTAAGCATGGTAATGGACATAGAGGTCTTAGGACCAAGCTTTCATTTTATCTACTCTAATATTATGTCTGTATTGTTTAGCTACTTAACTGATTATCAGTTTGCATATGATACTTGGTTCTTGACCTTTCGGATTTCTGACTTTCACCTGCCTATCATGAGGCATAATCCTAGTTTTTAGTATCCTCATAATTTTAACGAGTGACCTTTTGACACAGCAATTCAGACTTTGATGTGTCGGAACTCGAGACACTCTTCTCTGCAGTGGTTAAAAAGCCAGATAGCTCAAAGTCTGGAAGTCTCAAGTCTGTCAATAAATCTGATAAAGTTCACTTGGTAAGTTATCAATATAACATGACCTTGTATTCGAATTAGGACAAAGTATAGGACCTGGACCCATTGTACTTTATTGCTGTGTTGCTATATTCCTTGCTTGAATCCGTTACTGTTTTTCAGTTCATTTTATAAGTAATAACGCTTTGATTGGCGTACTTATTAAGTTTGACTTTCAATTACTTTTGGGTTACATTGTTTGTTCTTTATTAAGGTTAGCACTTAGTAGTAGCTATGCTTACATCTGAGATAGGAAAGCGAGGTAGATGAAGGGCTGTCAAGCCATGTGATTGTGATTTAGATCACAGTTTGAGACGAACTGACGAGGAAGATGGAAAATTTACTTGTCTTTTCATTTTCCTTTTTGTGTCTGCTGCAGCCAATTAAAAATTCTGTTGATTTTTTTCACGATTGCAAGTCATTTCATTAAACATTATTTGATATTTCGCTGTATGGTATGGACAAAAACAGTGCTATTTGTTAAACATAAATCAATGGTCCAACCGTATTAACAAATCACAGAGCATGTACAATTAATTTTGAACCTTTTCATTAGTCTAAAGATACCTCCTAATTTTTTAACAGGAAGTAATGCAACATATAGTTACCCAATTCAATTTTATCTGAACATAAATTAGATGTATTACAAATGGGTACATTACTAGTTCATTTTTTATATTGCTAGTCTCTTGATGCATTGAAGAAGAAATGAGGGAGCAGTTCAAATTGATAATGAAGGGTATCTCTTGAATTAAAGAAGTTCATGAAGAATATGGACTACTTCTCATGTCGGCTACCCTGATCACCATGCTAGCCTGTTGATCTTTGTATAATGCTTCTATTTATCCTTGAAGTTAAAAGAAAACAAATGATAGTTCAGCTGAGATCAGATATGCTTTATGGGTTGGAAAGTTGGGGCTGTTAATAAACATTTCCAAAATAATGAACGTAGTTAAGACGAGAACTGTGAGATGGATGAGTGGCAATTATTAAAAGATGGGATAAGAGATGGGTACATCCATGAGATTGGACGTGTAGATTTGAGGGTAAGATGAGAGAAAATTGTCTTATATTATTTGAGCATGTGCAATAGAGACCATATATGCACGGGTACAAGTAATAGTATTTTAGTTAAAAGGGCAGTTAGAACCAGGTGTAGTGTAAAAGGATTAAGGTTGTGAATAAGAATATGGCATTTGTTAACATTAGAGATGAGATTATCCTTATCAGATTGAAGAAAACATTATTGTAGCCGACCCTATAAGTTTGGGATATTGCTTTTATAATGAACAGAATTTCATGTCTGCACATGAAACATGGCTAAAATTTAATCATAGATGAATGATTGGATAGTCTCTTTTGACATAATCTAGACTAATTAAAAGGATACTTATGTTATATGATTTACTGTGGACTCACAATCTGATGTTTACCGTGCTAGAATGGGGAGAAGTTACTTTTCTTTTACCTTTTGGCTATCCTTACCGTTCTTTTGCTTTGAAATATTTTAATATTTCCAATACTGCTATTATTGACATGTGTAATAGGGCAATAACTAGCCTGAGAGAAATTGGTGGAGAGTAATCCATATTGCCATATGCCCATAGGAGTGATCAAGGGTTGTGTCCTTACCCGTTTTATTATGTATAAAGTTACTTGGCACAATCAGGATGATGATTTATTTTATATTCTACATGCTAATAATATTACCGATGTTCTTTAGTCCTGGGGACAATGAAGGGACTAGTTGTAAGGTGGAAAGATGAAAAGAAAATTAGAAAAGATTCAGGATGATTCTCCCTTAGAGAAGGTTTTGAAGGATGGAGATAATAAGTAATCAATTTAAAGTATGCAAAAGCACAACTAAATTCAAGGGAATACTTCCTAAAGTACGGACATTCCAAAAGTCATTATCGTGCCTGTGTTACATCGTGTCGGACACATGTCGGATAATACTAAGGACAATGCAAGATATACTTGGACACACCCAAATAGTGCGGAACCGGTGTCGCCATGTTCTAATTGTGTAGTGTCCTATTCATGTCTGTGCAACATAGCTCATTGATGCCTATGGAACCCCCAGCCTGACCGTTTTCATTCTCTAGGATCAGCCATTCTTGTGAAGGAAATTAAAAATAATTTATTTAATATAATTAGGAAAAATAGTGCAAGTGGAAAATTGCTTCTAGAATTCTATGTATTTGTTTACCCATAAAGTTGAAAAGATATCTTATGTCAAATGTAGTTTTATATGACCACAATGCTTCATGGTTCAAAATCCCGCAATCACTACCGTGTATAAGGTAGGGTGAGTCCATCCATATAGTAAAGACCATTTCATTTATGTTATGTCCTAATATGCTTTTATGTTCGATCTTCCTGCACATGGCATGAAGTCAAAGTGAAGATAACAAAATATGACAACTGTAGGCCTGTCAATGGTAACCGATGCCCGTTAACCCGAATCTAATTATAGCTACAAATCGGGGTTTGGATGTAAAAAATAAATCCCAATTGAATTTTGGGTCGGGTTTGGGTGCAACGTGTGCAACACCAAAAAATTTCGGGTGTGGTTCGAGTTTGACTAAATATAAAAATATTTTCTATATATCTAAATGCTGTGTGACCAGTTGGTAGAGGGTTGAGGGTTGGTGTGGGAAATGTTGTGTTTGAAACTCCCTAGTCACACTAGGGTTTTTCTTTATATATACTAGCATATGTGCACGTGCCTTGCACGTATTTTAACATTTCTTAATTAGTTTAGGAAGACTCTTTAGGAAGACCAAAAGGTAGTCTTCCTAATTACTAAGTTGTCCTTATTAAAATTAATGAACAATTTTTAATTAGTATAAGTATGTAAGGATATTTTCGGAATTCAAAAGTTTCACCATCTAAGTTTTCCTATTATATAGTAGAATAGATAATAGTCAACCCTAAAAAATTGGGTTAGGATTCAAAAACAGAATCCTAATGAGAATTGGGTAGGGTCCAGATACAGATTTGGAAGCCAGATTTTTTTTTTTTGGGTTGGGTTCGAATTTCACATAAATCTAATCCGAACCCGACCCGTTGATACCCTAGTTATATGAGAGAGAAGAGAAGAGATTCATGGACAATTGATGTACATGGTAGACATGAGGGAAAAAAAGAAACGAGACAAATCTATCAAATGATGGCGACAAGATGTAGGTAGTGGAATACCGTTAGCAATATGATAGAAGTAGATTGGACATATTATGTAGAAATGAAATGGATGGATCACAAGCTATACGATTCGGCTGAAGAACTAGATGCAACCAATGAAGTAGATGTGGCTGAGGAAGTAGGCATGGGCTGCGTGGACGAGTAGGTAATGTCTGAGGTGGTAGAAGTGGAAGAGGAAATGGACGTGCCCGGAGAAGTTGATGTGGCCAATGAAGTAGAGACATGTACAAGGTGGTAGAAGTGGCAGAGGAAATGGACATGACCGGAGAAGTTAATGTGGCCAATGAAGTAGAGGTGTCCATAGAAGGAGTGTGTGGCTGCGTAGACCTTGTCAATGAAGGAGATATGGCTGAGAAGGACAAGGTTAGAAGTAAGACAAAATGGTTCACGTGAAAAATTGCTTCTAGAGTATTATGTAGGCAACATTCTCAGAGTTTAAAGGAAAATTTTCTGTAGTTTATAGGACAATCAGGTTTAAAACTTTAACGGTTCAAATCTGGGCAGTTAAAAACAGTTATTAATTTAAAGCTATAGTAGATTGGTGACTTGTGCAAGTAAACAACTGTAGCTGCCATGGTAAATAATGAGATGGTGAATGTCGCTGAACCCAAAATCCGATAAAATCTTTTTGTCATTATTGGTTTTCTTACTTTACAAGTTTTAAATTTAAATGGTCTCACATAATTCGTGCTTGGACAAAAATGTTGACCGTTAGTACTTTTAACTTCACAATATATAGTTGTCTCTGAATTATCACACATTAAATGATCAAACATGTTTCTCTTTTATAAAATTCCTTACAAGCGTACTACAAGCTGAAGAGGGCCTACTATTCTGAAAGAAATGCATAAGATCATTTTTTATTCGTGTTATAACTAAACTTTCTTCATTATATTTTGGAATATTTTTTTTATGTTTTGGAATGTTTATTTATCTGTAGATTGATCTAAGGCGTGCCAATAACACTGAAATCATGCTCACAAAAATCAAGATGCCACTGTCTGATATGATGGTAAGATACCACTTCTTTTAGTAATCCGTGCTTCTCTTTATAGATTTTATTTTGGCCAATAGGCTATATCCTGGACTACTGACTTCATCTAAAGTGTCTCGAGAGTTTTTTTAAATCATGTGCAGTTTTTATATGTAGATCTTTGCCATTATGTCTATATCACTACTTTTGTGCTGTAGTGTACTCTCTTTTATGTAATATTTCTTTGAACTTAATAATGAATCGTTATTTGTATTTTGTATTGAAGAAAATTCTTACTACTATCACTAGAGTCAGAGAGTAAAGTTTCGGATTTAAAGAATTAGAGAGAAGTTTCGGATTTAGAGATACATCTTCTAGGACATAAATTCGACTGGATTTTTATACTTCTGTTGTTGTTGTGGTTAAAATTATTTTATTAACTGCTGTCTGGCCCACTTGTGGTTAATATTATGCATGGCAACTTCATTAGGAATCACAACTTTCCTTGCAAGGAACCCCGACTCCAAGATACCGAGAACCTTTAGATTTACAAACCATAAGATTTTATCGTTTTTCCTTGGATAGACAACTAGAATAAGTGGGAAAATTGAAGGAACTTGATAGTGGACGGGAGAAAAGGTACTTCTGCATGTCATTTTCCCATGAGGATCTACCTTTATCTTAGCTAGCTGGTTCAACTATAGATGTTAACTTTTGTGCTTTCATAAAATTGAGGAAACTAGACTTGCAAGTAAAATGTGTCTTTGTTTCATTTCATGTCGTTCTATGAGAAAATGGTATTAAACATCGGTCCACGTCAAAGCAATATTAAGTAAGCCTTGGAAAGTGGGTAAAATGTGAGCTTGTTGATTTACATCCAACAGGATAAATTGTTGATATTTGAAGGTACCTTTGTTGATATTGGCAAGATGGAGGGAGTTATTGTAATTTATCCCTCATTGCCTAAAAGTAACGAAAAGTTAGAGATAAATAATTAGAAAGTTTAATATATCACCAAATACATATCATGATAGCAATAAAGAATCCTCCTCTAGACCTCTCTTTGGGTAATGACTTTCTTTATCATGTAGACACGTGTTAGAGTTGACCAATATATTTTTTCTTCTTCTGTTAGATCAATAATTCCTCAAGAGAAGAAAGTTGTAGTGCCTATTGGATGTATACAGTATACCGCATGTATAATAGAAAATTTTCTGAAATTCGTTAGACCGTATTTCTATGCCTATTGCTTGCTTAAGGAATGATGACAGAAAATGAAGGAAAATCCTATGGAAACTAAAGGTGTTAGTTTGTTTTGTATGCATGTCTCTCCTTGTGTGTGGTGTGTGTGTGTAATGTCACCGACTTTGGTACTTCATCATTTTCTTTTTCTAATATCTACTGTTTTAGTTATTAATGTCAGCTTCTGGCTTTGGTACTTTATCATTTTCTTTTTCCAATATCTACTGTTTTAGTTATTAGTGTCAGCTACTATGATAATAATTTGATTTATTCTATATTGGCCGCGTAACCAACAATTCTGTTTCATGTATTTAGAATTAATATGGACTCACAGTATCTTAATGCTTTTGATTGATTTTTATATCTTAGAATTAATGTGAGTCACTATGACGTGGACATGCACATAGGATCTTCTTATATATGTGCATTTCCTGGATATGTAAACTTAATTTACTTTTTAACTTAGATTGCTGCTTTAGCAATGGATGATTCTCTACTGGATGGTGATCAAGTGGATAATCTCATAAAGTTTTGTCCCACGAAAGAAGAGATGGAGCAACTCAAGGTGCAGATATCAGAACATGACAGTCATTTTATTTTTCTTATTCACCCGTACTTTGCTTGTCGTGCTTTTGTTGTCCTTATGATGTGCATCTTTTGGCTAGTAGAACTACACTGGAGATAAAGACAATCTTGGGAAATGTGAGCAGGTAATATTTACTTTAGTGTCAACATGTATGCCTGCATTACTATTTTTATACGATTATATGATTGAGGAAATTTGTAGAGGTCATTTTGGGATTTAAATTTGATTCTGATACTATATTTTCACCCAACCATCTATATTCAAATTGGACTGTAGTTCCTGTTATGAATGGTTCCATTACATATTTTCTATCTTTATGCTCTTCTTAGATTTTAGTGAACCTATGTTGTCTACTTTAGAAGATCCAGAAGTAAAAGATTGGAGGGGACAATATGGAACAAAACTTTTCTTATATTTCTCAAGCCTCCTTTTATAATAACTCTCTTATGAGGCCCCACTCACTAAAATCCGATCCACTGAATTATTTCATTAAGGAAGTTACTGACTAATCTCCATTATAAGCTTTGGAGATGGACTGTAGATCTATTGTCAATTTCTCTCCACACTGAAATAAATGAATCTTGAGGATATGAATCAGTAGTGACATTATTTTCTATTGTCCTATATATATATATATATATATATATATATATATATATATATATATATATTTGTTCCATATCCTGTTTTCTATGTGAAACTCTAACAAGATTTTATCAAAGCCAATGTTGTAAATTTACATATCCTTGTTACTTGTGGTGCAGTTCTTTTTGGAGTTAATGAAAGTTCCTAGGGTGGAATCCAAATTAAGAGTATTTTCTTTCAAGATTCAGTTTAACACACAGGTTTTACATTTTCAACAGTTTCCCAATTTGCCTAGGTTAGTTAAAGTGAGAGAGTTTTATGCCATATTATCCTGCCGTATCTGCTTTCTCAGATTTCTGATGTAGAAAGGGCTTGAACACTGTTAACTCTGCATGTGGAAGAGGTATCTCTTATGTTCTTACATTTCTGTAGTTATCTCTTCAGTCTACATCATCATGACCCCATTTACTATTATCAGATTCGGAACTCTGATAAACTGAAGGAAATCATGAAGAAAATACTTTTTCTTGGGAATACATTAAACCAAGGAACTGCAAGAGGTAACAGTTATTTCACTTGTTCAGCAATATTATGTTCAGATAACAGGGAAAGACTGGTTTCTCCTCGTAGTTATAACCATAATTGCAAATAACTCTAATGTCTCTATTTGGATAAATGTCCTTAGTATTGGAAACGTGATTCAAAAGCTTTACTTTTCAATCATTTTTCTGTCAGAGAGAACTGAAGTACAAGTGTTGATAGTAGTGGCAAACCTGATTCACAAACTTTGCTTTCTCAATGGTGGATTTTGGGTTAAGAGTGAACTGAGAGGATAATAGTAGTTTGTTGCTTCCACAACCATAGGTTAGGACTTACTTTTCACTGATATTTTGATCTCAATGTGCTATTATTGTACTTACTGAGGACAATACACATTTTTCAGAATATACTTAATGACCTTATTGCATAGTAAAAACAATGCCGTTTTCAAGGTATTATCTTCCTATATATATGTACTACTATTTACAAAGAGAAGTTACTTCTAAATGATGGCTAGTGGTGGGAAAGTTGTTATAAAGGAGATGATAGCTAGTCTTGCACTTAAATGGCTGTAGCTGAATTTCAGAAGAAACCAGATGATGTCACAATATGTTAACCTGTTTCGGTAACGGCGTGCTGGGTATGGTAATTCCTTGAAATCCATACTTGGTTACAAGCTATTATGCGTTTGGTTATGAACTTGTTTACATCTATAATTATTATTTTTTGTCACTGTATTTCATGAAAAATCACTTCAGCATTACGGCAAGCTGACAAATTCTTTTCACAATTTTTCATATGTTTCCTTTATCAAAAAGGACAAATCTATTTAACGTTTATGTAAAGAATTATTTGTATTTACCCCCCAATTGCTAATCATATCTCCACTCATTTCTATCTTAATTAGCACTACCCCACAATTCTCCAAAAAATTAGGCTTTTTTGGGGTGGGGTGGGCGTGGGGGTGGGGTGATTGCACTAATTAATATAAAATAGGAGGGGGGGGGGGGGGGGTAGTGGAGATATAATTAGCAATCGGGCTGGGGGGGTGGGGAGTGGGGTAAATACAAATAACTATTATGTAAAATATAAAAATAGTTATTATAAAAATGTAGCCTAATAAAAATAACAAATAGGAAGCAGCAGAATATATATATATGTCCGAGCCTCTAGCTCAAGTGGTTGGAGGGGGGCTCCCTGTGGAGCTGCCCGGGTTCGAGCCCCCCCTCCGCTCGGGTCGGCTGGGTGGCTGGCTGTGCACGGCCCGAGCGGGCCAAAAACGGACACCAAAAATTATATATATATATATATATATATATATATATATATATATATATATATATATTCCCCATTTTGATAAGTTTGCTTCTAAATGCATATTTTTCAGTTTTGAAGTAAAATCTTGATCTTGTGTATCTTTCTTGT
This sequence comes from Iris pallida, assembly GCA_029216955.1. Taxonomy (NCBI): domain Eukaryota; kingdom Viridiplantae; phylum Streptophyta; class Magnoliopsida; order Asparagales; family Iridaceae; genus Iris; species Iris pallida. The sequence continues at coordinate 6,045 of JANAVB010038337.1, read as the reverse complement.
ATTTTATACCTCTAGGCACGTAAGGGAGTGTCTATATATTCTCAAGATTTAGTTCTCTTGTTTAGTCCCACATTGACTGTTATGCTGTCTGCATTAGCCAATTCCAGTTTTCAAAACAATGCTCCCAGATATCCATCTCAGAGTTCATGTGTGAGCTTTGTGTTATGGGAAAACATTATCTTCCTTCTTTTCTCTGAGACCTAAAAGAATTGCTTCTCCTTTCTCATTGCTCGACTCACATATTTTGGGTCCTTATAAGCTACAAAGTCTATTTAGTTTTCGTTATTTTGCTACCTTTATTGAAGACCATTCTTGAAGGATTTGTCTTTTCTTCCTTCTTGCTCATTTTGAAACTCTCAATTTTCAGAATCTTCCATGATTAATCAAAGAATTAGTTCAACACCACTACTTTCTTGTGGTTAGTTCGACATGGTCGGTTGCTAACTAATCTTGAGAAAATGATGAGGCACATCTCATATGATGATTCATGTCCAAATTGTTCTACTCACTCAGCGTCTCTCATGCATGCGCTTAGAGATTGTTTTGTAAATTTTTGTACAAGTAATGCCATATAATACGTTGGCCAAGATTTTCGAAAATTCTGTGCGGAGCACAATATATTCTACCAAATTTCTTGCTATATACACCTCAAAATGGAGTCGCGGAACTTAAAACCCGCCACTACTCGAGGTGGCTCGATCTCTCTTAAATGAACGTTTCTCAACGTTATTGGAACTTTATTTTTCATACTGCTTTCCACATTGTTAGCCGCATGCCCTCCACTATCCTAAATAACTCCCTTCTTTATCCTTTTTCCCAACCAGATGTTCCCCAAAGTGTTTAGTTGTACTTGTCGTGTTCATTGTCTTGGACGTGGTGGACTTGTTCCTTGGACTACTAAACATAGTATTTTTGTACTTACCTACCCAAAAAGTTTGTTTCTTCACCATCCAGGAGCACGCTTATCACTTCAGTCGACATCACCATCTTGAAAGACAATCCTACTTCTCCTCAGCTGTATTACCCCGTTCTTATTTTGAATTATGCATTGGCTGTCCAATGTTTGGCTCAAGAGTAGGGTTCACAATTCCTCAATATCTTGTTCATTCGCACAAAATATTTTGCTTGTGCATCGGTAAAAAAACATATTTTTTGGGGAGAGACTATTTCACCAATTGAGTCACATGTATATTTGGAGAGTGACTATTTCACCAATTGAGTCTCAGGTATCTGACATATTCATACCTAACAATTTTTGACTTGGCTCGAATATTGGTTATCAAGTGTAATTAGCTTAAAATTACTTTCGATTATGATGATCCCGTTGGCTTGGATTTGGCCTAATGGGGCGTAGGATTTGGGCTCAGAAAAGAGGCTTGTTTAATGGGTTTAGATTGGTTGGTTTATTGGGCGATGCCCACATCTTGGAAAATACCTATTAAAAAGATCCTTTTCCATATTAAATCATATCTTGGTAAATCTTCCAATATCTTTTGGATATTTTTTGAAAAATTCTGATATTTCGGGAAAAAACCTTCTAGGATCTACATCTTTGGAAATTATTCTAGATCAGGACAAATATATTTGGAGATACCTTCAATAATCTCCTAACCATTTGGTTGAGATCCTCTTTATTCATTGACTTGGCTTTAGTTGGAATTGAGTCAAAATTCATTGAATCATATCATGATGAAATCAATGTTGTTGCCGAAAGACACTGTCTCTATCTCTTCGTAACCATTTTTGAGAGCTATATAAAGAGCTCCTTCTCCATTCATTTCATTTGTTCCATATTATTTTTCACTTTGAAAGAGAAAGAAAAGAAGAACGAAACATTGCGAGAGCTCTTTCGAACAAACGGTGTAAATTGGAAGAAAGCAGAGGCGAGACTCGTCATTGCGAAAACTCTCTCATACTTTTTTCTTTAGGCATTTCTCCTACCAAGCAAGTAACTACGATATCTCCTTCCTCAATCTCTCACTTCTTTAATAAAAGAACTCTCTCTATCGTTCTTCTTTTATTTTTTTATGATCGTGATACCATAATAAAATGAACCTATAATTTAAAGAGATTACTTGTTACTTTCGTACAAAAAAGTACTATTTTTAAAGGAAAAACTTAATAAACTTACAAAATGTTACGACCCGCACGCGGATGATTGGACACGAGTACATGGGTACGTCTAGCTTACGCCGCAGTGTCGACGGTAGAACGCTGTAAAAATCTCACAATAAGGACAAATGAATAAATAAAACAGTTTATAGACAATGCTTTATATTCCAAATCCAAAGTTTAGGTAAGATGGCTCAAAGAGTCTAGATCCAAAAGTATAACATAAAGACTGTAGACTACCAGAGACAAATTCGGACAAAAGATATAGTCTAAGCTATACTAAAACTAAGTAGTCGCAGACGGGATCTCTGCTGCGAGGGCCTCTTGAATCTCTGGTAGGACAGGATCAAGCTCCACTAAAAGGTCATCATGCGTGCCATAATAGGTGGAACACTGGCCTCAATATCATCCTATTTACATCAACATCCAGTTGGGATTGGAGCGAAGTATAATACACTGCAAGTAGTTTCAAATACATGGTAGAGACTATAAGACATTAATAGGCATGTAATACATGAAAGACGGTAAATAAGAATCATGACAGGACAAACATGTGATAAAACAAGTAATCATGAGAAATCCATGAACATGATAGCAAAGTATCGAATGATGAAAGGAAAGATTGTAAAACACTATAGGTGAATTTAAAATACTACTTTCAACATGTGATCGGGTAAGGTAATACGACACATCGTATCGATGGCTATCAAACAAGCTATGTCACGGCATAATCATACGTGAAATGTATGACTAGCTATCGTTCATGATAATCAACATGAAATATGTGGTTTGATCACATATCCACTTATTATTTTTTTTTTTCCGACTAATACTCATGGATTACGGCGTGATACTCTGATTCTAGAAACATGAAAATCACTACGCAAGATAGACATGATATACGTGGTCATGAACAACAACATGACCGACCTGAACCATATGACCAACTTGAAACATGACTAACATGAGAATCACAATGCAAGCTGAGAATCCATACAATACCAATCCGTGAATAATCGTGTCGATAATCAGTAAAACGTATCTAGAACATGAAATATGGAATCTATCAAGTACCGAAAACAATCAGAGAATATACTTGCCTATCGTATGAGTGAGTGATACGGGTCAGAGTCCGAAATCCAGTAACATATGTTATGAATTTACTGTATCAATAGGTGAATTGAAATCAATAACAAACCTATTTACTAAGTTATTAGGTTTCTAGGTTCATAACCAACTACGTATCTAACTAATATCAATTGGTTTGTTAATCTATCCTATTAACCATATTCATATTCATATCTTATTCCTAATTATATCAAATATATACAACTTGAATAGGAAATACCTAAGGAATTTACCCCCAGATATTCGGTACGAACTCCGTTACAAATCGTCCTTGCTTGCAACGGCTACTCCTTCGTTTTACACAATTACGTTGCCTATAGCTCCTGTCCATGTCGCGTTTGGGGGTGTTTTTGGCCGTGTTAGGATGTTCGTTGGTGGTAGGAAGATGGAGATGAGATTGAAAGGGGATTAAATGGTGAAGGTTTAGTAGAGGTTTAATAGATCAAAACCATGGAATGGTTGGTAAAGGGTGTCAAATTTGAGGCTATATAGCTACTGTTTTCAGCAGACATTTGAGTGTTTTAGAGGGTCTAGGTGATGGTGGTGGTGGCCTTGGTGATAGGGGTGGTGGTGGTTGAAGTGGTAGTGAAGTTATTGATGAAGATGATGAAGAAGTGGTGGTGGTGGCCTTGGTGATAGGGGTGGTGGTGGTTGAAGTGGTAGTGAAGTTATTGATGAAGATGATGAAGAAATGGTGGAGGGGGCTGCTGAATTTGTGGGGACAACAAGGGGGGCTGTTTTGTTGCCCTTTTTAGGAAGGGGAGGTGTGTGGAGGTGGTGAAGGTGTTTGAGTGGTGGTGTAGGTTTGGGAGCTAAAGAACTAAGGAAATGGACTATAGAGAGAAACTTTGGATGATGAGTGAATGAATGAAGAGAGAAAAGGGGGGCTGGCCACATGTGTAGGGGGAGGGGTGTTTGATTGTATGGTTGGATGGAATGGAGGGTTGGATGGCTATCCATGTAATTGTTAGATATTTAATCAAGATATTTGTTATTCCTAAGATATTTATCTAATTTAGATATTTCTAACTTCTAAGATATTTATCCAATGGAATATTTATCCTTCCATGAAGATATTTCATGCTAGGTATTATCCACTAACCCAAATTTGACTAATTGTAATTAGTTGCTAATCACAATTAGCGAACCTTTGATCAAACTAATCGCGATTAAGGCTAATGATACGATTAATGATTTATGAACAAAACTAATCATAATTAAATAATTAATTAATTAATACTAAAAATTGATAAATACTACCCTAATCTAGATATGGGATTTTGGAGGCGACACAATTTTTTTTTCCGATTACAACGAATACAAATTTTTTAAGTACAAGCTTTTGAGTTTTGAAGATTATAGCGGCGGAGATTGAATCGACGCGTGATTGCTTTACTCCGTTGACGATTCGACTATGAATGCAAGGACGACGCAAAGCTTTCTCCTTCGTAGATATGAATTTCAAGAAGTCTACATGAGAGCAACTTCGATGTTCTTCAATTGAGCATATGCTAGAGGTAATATGGACGTAGTAGACTCAAGAGAAGCACCTTGAAATTCTCGTGGAGGAAGACACAGTGTGCAAGGTGATAGCCACCAAGTGCGACGAATGAGTTGAACAGAGTATAAGCATATATGTTCAAGTTCTATCCTTGAAGACATAAAAATCGAGACTATTTATAGCGAAAGTCTCAAAAAACGATTATTTGCTCAGTTCCTGCGGGAGGCAGTCCTATGGGAAAAGACTAGTTGCAGGAAGCATTGTCCTGTAAGTGAAGGCTTCATGGGGAGTTGGTTTGTCCACGTTCGTCAGAGGGTAAAGGAGAGGCTGCTACGTGGCTCTAAGTTCGAGCGACCTGCAAGGAGATGATGCCGCATGGCAGCAGTTATGCGAGGATTGAGACATGTTACTGCACGATCGAAGTCACGTTCTGCCACGTGGCTTTATGCTATAGTGACTGTACAAACCACGATCTCTGATAGCTGTTGAAGAGTCGTCTCGATCTCCGCAATGTTCTTTACGTTTTCTGTGCACTGGCACATTAGGCTATCACATCATACAACTACACAGGAAACAACGTTCTCGCGAAGCAAATTCTACATAAAGCTCAGTTCGCAGGAAGCTAATACCGCAAGAAACAAAGACTATATAAGGCTAGAGACTGCAGGAAGCACATGCTGCAAAAGCTAGATTCACAGGAACCATGGTTCGTCGAAAGCAGAGACCGCAGGAATCACAGACTGCAGGAAGCAGACTTCTGCATGCATAGCCACGTGACTTGATTTGACAACTTTCTTCATTATCCGCTTTGAATTCTGCACAATTTTATGTCAACTACCACATCGGGTTCAGCGCATATGGTGTATTAATAGCGATTAGACAGCTCCATGGAGAGCGAGCCTCTGCTAGGAGGGTGCTCTTGCGAGGAAGTCCCCTTCGCTAGAGGGATGTTTTGGCAGGGGGCTGATTTCTAGTGTTCCTTTGTTTGAACACTTAGCTCACAGGAGCAACGTTCATGCGGGACACCTTCTCGCGGGAAGGACCTCCTCCTATGGGAAGGAGGAACCCCTGTAGAGATAGGTGCTTCGCGCCATCTTCCTGGTGCTTCACGCCACATGTCGAACGATATCTCATGAGAGGCTTGAAGATCATGGACTCAGAACTTGATCATTTTTTGAGGGCCAACACTTGTATGCCTTTTATGTTGGATTTGTGATACTTTAGACTGTTGGTACAACTGTTGAAATGATACAACCGGTACAGAACTTATAGTAGAGTTACTATCTTTATGTTGGTATGATAAT
>JANAVB010038335.1:0-59679 GCA_029216955.1 Iris pallida | reverse complement strand
CAACATATGGTATCAGAGTTTTTAAGGTTCTCGCAACTATATCTACGGGCAGCATGACACTCGTATGATCACCCTCACAGGAAAAAACTGGACAATTTGGAAGCCAATGATGGAGGATCTACTGGTGCAAGGACTTGCATAGTCCGTTGGAGGGCGACAACGCAAAGCCAATGGACAAAGCTGCTGAAGACTGGAAAGACGGATCGGTAGGCCGTTGGATTCATTCGCCAATGGTTGGATGATTCGGTGTTTCACCACGTGTCCATGGAGAGTTCAACAAAAGCATTATGGAAGAGGCATTTGCTGTACGAAAGAAAGACGGTTGGCAAAGGCGTTTCTTATTTGTCAACTCGTCAACTCGAAGTACACGGAGGGTGCCCCAGTGGCAAACATCTGAATGAGGTTCAGGGTATATCAATCAGCTATCTGTGATGAAGATGGTGATTCACTACTAGAATCTGCTCATTTGGCGACATAAATTTGGCGACGGTCGATTAACGTCGCTAAATTGTGTACATTAGCGACGTTTTAGTGAGGCGTCGCTAATCGTTGCTACTAGCGACGAAGTAAGCGATAAAATAACGACGTATATTAATTTCATGAGCTAGTCGTCGTGAAACGTCGCTATGACGTCGCTAATAGCGACTAATTTAGCGGCTGTCGGTTGAACGTCGCTAAATTCTAATTATATTCCCCCTCGGCCGATTCATTTCCCCTTGTTTTCCTCTCTCACTCTCTCCTTCCCCTCCGACGCTCTCACTCTCTCCGACGGCGACTCTCACTCTCTCGGCGACTCTCCTCCCTCTCCGATACGTGACTCTCCCCCTCCCTCTCTCTCTCTCTCTCTCGTCTGTTGGTTGTTGGTGGTTTGGGGGGTGCGGGTGGCTCGGGGGAGGTACGAGGGATGCGGGTGGTTGAGGGTGGCTGGAGGGTGGCGGAGGGCGGTGGGGGGGGGGGGGGTGGGGCAGGGGGACGAGGGCGGCTGGAGAGGGAGCTAGGGTTAGGGTTCGGGTTAGGGTCCATTTCCTCCATTTTACTCTCTCACTCTCTCTCCTCCCCCCTCCGGCGCTCTCACTCTCTCCGGCGACTCTCACTCTCTCCGGCTATTTGGTTGTTGGTGGTTGGAGGGGTGCGTGGCTCGGGGGGAGGGGCAGGGGGATACGGGTGGTTCGGGAGTGACTGGGGGTGGCTGGGGGGTGGGACAGGGGGACGAGGGCGGCTGGGGGAGGGGAGCTAGGGGTAGGGTTCGGGTTAGGGATGGGTATGTGTGGGCGGCTGGGGGAGGGGAGCAGGGGGGAGTGGAGGGTTAGGGTTCGGGTTAGGGGTGGTGTAGGGGGGGCTTGGTCAGGGGCACCGATAGTGCCAAAAATCTGATAATTTAGTAATAATTATTTATTTTTCGACACCGAAAATATGATACTCCGATTCGAACGCACCGATAGTGCCGATATTTATAACAAGTAGTTTTGTTGGTTGTTTAATTGGTAACATGGTGATCGGGACATATAGTCCCTGCAGCCATTCGACTGGCGAGACAGAAACTATGGCATGGTGATCAGGACATAGTCCCTGCAGCCATTCGACTGGCGAGGCAGAAACTATATAGCCGTAGATAAAGTTGACTGCCCTTCGACCCTCATCCCTCGGCAATGATGATATGACAACCTATCACTATATCTTATATAGTAGTAGATGATGTATTAGTATTACATTATGTGAGTTCATCTTGATTCTGTTACATTCTTCAGATACTAGATACGATAAGAATATATACTACACCATATGTACAGAACATAGATGATTCAAACTAATGTATGCTAGAATGAATTTTGGGTGTGTTCTGAGCCATCCGTTCTCACACTTGGTGATCGGGACATATAGTCCCTACAGCCATTCGACTGGCGAGACAGAAACTATGGCATGGTGATCAGGACATAGTCCCTGCAGCCATTCGACTGGCGAGACAGAAACTATGTAGCCGTAGATAAAGTTGACTGCCCTTCGACCCTCATCCCTCGGTAATGATGATATGACAACCTATCACTATATATATAGTAGTAGTTGATGTCTTAGTATTACATTATGTGAGTTCATCTTGATTCTGTTACATTCTTCAGATACTGGATACTAGATTCGATAAGAATGTATACTACACCATATGTACAGAACATAGATCACTACTAAAATATGCTCTATTAGCGACGTTGTTTAGCGACGGAATAAAATTCCGTCGCTAAATATAATATAGCGACTCCCTTCTATTGACATCGCAAAACGTCGCCGAATAGCGACGTTCAGTGACTAGATACATTACGTCGCGGAATAATGACGTTCAACGACATATTATTAAAATATGTCGCCTATTAAAATGGTTGCGACGGTTAGCGACGTCCACTGTTGACGTCGCTAACTTTTTTACTTAGGGCACAGGACTCCTTTTTCCCCCTCACTCGAAAACTCGAAATTTTCGTTTTCGAGCTCTCGGCGCACCCTCCCCCCCCCCCTGCGGCGACCCCTACCCCCCCCCCCCCCCGTCGAGCTCCTCCTCCCCCAATCCGAGCTACTCCTCCTCTCCGGTAAACCCTAACCTAACTCCTCCTCCTCCTCTCTGCCACACACACACACACACACACACACACACACGGACACGGACACACACACACACGGACACACGGACACACATTAGGTTGATTCGACTTCCACACGCGAATTTTTTGACGTCCATACCTCCTTATGGAAATCTCATAACTTCCAAATTAGGTCTGATATGCCTTCCGCCTGTGAATTTTTTGACACTCATTTCTCTTTATGGAGACATTCTAACCCCACCTTGAGAACTACGATATTGGACTGTGTCTATATACCTTAAAAGGAAATTCTCATATAAAATCTGAGCCAATCCCAATTATCTATACATCATGATCCCACATCCTACCTGATATGAGACTAAATTACCAACTCTAATGTAACACCCTTTTGAGGACTAAACATGAAATGAGATACAATTCAACACCGGATCCTGACTTTTGTTTGAACTTTACATGCAATCAAAATTAACATGTTTGCTTCTTGACTAATTATATTGGTAAACATACAAATCTCTAGGTAGCATATATGTAGTTGTGTACTATGTCATATATTTTACAAAGATTGTAAGCTTATATAACTAGTTCAACTCACATTAACCTACTTGTTGGGACGATTTGATTCGTGTCATGGCACGAGCACGGGCCAGGACAATCACCTCTCGTGGGCCAGGATAGTCACCTCTCATGGGCGGTCAAAATATTTTCGTTAAAACATTGATGGCAGGGTCCTTAATCATTTTCGTTAACACGTGCTTAGCTCAGTCTCAAACTAGTGTCTTTTCTTCCAGACTCCTACTTGTGAGATTGTACAAATTTATGTATACTTCAACTGGAATTGTTTCTTCACATTGGTAGTGGCTACTAGTTTTGGAATATCTAGGTTAACAAAAAAGTGGATTAGGTATGCAAACCTCCAAATTCTAAACCAAAAGGAAATTGAGTAATCCTTGACAGACTGTTAAATTAGTATTAGGTCTACAAACTTCCAAAGTTTCTAATTGATGAATAAGGTCTCCAAGAATTAGATCTAGCCCAAAAAAGAAGTCATAAATTAGAATATGATGTTTAGGAATTTAGAGACGTGTATAGCGGAATTCAACGGATGTCGACATCTTAACCTGCAAAGTAACAAACCATAAATCATGCTACGAGAACCAATACAAACCAAACACACAACCGTAATATATTGTCTTTGACCACCTAGAAAAATCCTAATACTTTGTAAATGAAAAAAGTGAATACAATACACGTATCGATTAATTCATCCGAAGAATCGATCCTTACAACTTCTTAAGATTACAACTTCTTAAGGCAAGGACTAGTGTAAGGTTAGGGGGAGTAAGGTATATGTGTGTGTGTATGTTAATTATCTGTGTGTATGAAGAAAGAGCTTAAATTGGTGTGGGTGTATAGTTGTGTACAGGAAATAGTATATGTCCCTGTTTTCTAAAGGAAGCAGCTATGAAGAGTGAGATGAGTGTGTACAAGAGCCAGTAGGCAGGCAGGGGTCATCCTAAATCAGTGTGTACTAGTAAGATATGTATTATAAGATTTGTAGTTGATAGGGGATTTTGGATAGTTTTAGCTTGGTTAATGTTCATTAAGAATCGATAGCGTATGTGTACACGGATGCACAGAACTTATGTGCGATATAGCATGGTTATTAGTAACTGTCCGCTACTAATGTGTGTCCCATAATAAGACATAATATACGAATTTGTGCCTATTGGATAATGTGTGTCCATCTTTGTAGAATTATTTCCAAATGGATATGAATTACTACTTGCGGAATTGTTCATGGATGTACAATCGTCGTCCTGATGATATGTGGTGTGCGGGATGAATATATAGCAGGAGTAGAGCAGTTCCTGCAGTTTGCTAAGGCGTTCCCTCAGTACATGGACGACACCAAAATTAAGTGTCCGTGTGTGAAATATCATAACGTGAAATATTATCCAGAAGTGAAAGTGACATATCATTTGTGCTCGAGGGGTTTCACGCATAATTACTATCAGTGGACCGCACACGGAGAACTTGTGTCTTTAGCATCAGAGCCGGAGCCTTATGTTGAGCCGTATATGCATGCGGGACCTAATTTTGCAAATAATCATGCATACGACGACGGGTGCGTAAACATGATTTTCGACGTTGCGGGGCCTAGTTTTGTTCATGATGCAGCTGAGGAGGCACCGAATGTCGATGCTGCAAAGTTCATAGAGTTGCTGGAGAATGCATGGACTCCATTGTATCCTGGTTGTGAGGATCATTCACCGTTGGAGGTGGTTACAAGACTGTTGAGCATTAAGTCAGATTTTAATATGTCGTAAGAATGCTACAACCGAGTGTTGGAGTTGATTTTAGAGATCTTGCCGGCGGGTGCTAAGTTACCTAAAGACTTCTATCGGTCTAAGAGGATGGTGAGATCGCTCTGGATGGGATACGAGAAAATCGATTCTTGTCACAATGGGTGCATGATGTACTACAAAGACGACAAGGACGCAGATGTGTGCAGATTTTATGGTGCAGATCGCTATAAGACCACTAGTACAGGAAGGTCTACCGGTGCAAGAAGACCGACCGATTCAATGCACTACTTGCCTTTAACGCCGCGGTTGCAAAGATTATTTATGGTGAAAGAGACGGCCAAAAATATGAGTTGGCACATGCGAGAACAGATTGAAGGAGTGTTGGATCACCCATCCGATGGAGAAGCGTGGAAGCACTTTGATCGAGTGTATCCTGATTTTGCTTCTGATCTGCGTAATGTCAGGTTGGGGCTATCTTCTGACGGTTTTACTCCTTTTGGTCTTTCGGGATCCCAGTATTCGTGCTGGCCTGTGATTGTCACTCCGTATAACCTACCGCCTTGGATGTGCATGAAGACTCAGTACATATTTCTAACCATTATAATTTCTGGTCCGAACAATCCCAAGAGGAACATTGTTGTGTACTTACAGCCTTTGATAGATGAGTTGAATCAGTTATGGGAAGTAGGTGCTAACACGTACGATGTTTCCAGGAAGCAGAATTTTCAGATGAAGGCAACCCTTATGTGGACCATCAACGACTTTCCGGCCTATGGAATATTATCTGGATAGAGCACTCATGGCCGTCTCTCATGTCCGTATTGCATGGACCGTACTAAGGCTTTCCGCTTGAAACACGGAGGAAAACCGTACTTTTTTTATTGTCATCGACAATTTCTGCCAAAAGATCATCCGTTCAGAAGGAACAGAAATGCATTCCGTACCGGCGTTGTAGAGAAGGGTGATCTACCGCCAAGGTGGTACGAAGCCACGATATGGGAGGAGGTTAGAGATTTTCCAAGTGCTATCGAATATCCTACAACTGGGTACAAGTGCGATGGATTTGATAGAGATCATAACTGGACAAAGAGGAGCATATTCTGGGATCTGCCATATTGGAGTACCAATCTGATCAGACATAATCTTGATGTCATGCATATTGAGAAGAATGTATTTGATAACATAATTAATACTTTGATGGACGTAAAAGAAAAAATGAAGACAATCCCAAGGCCAGGTTGGACTTAGAAGAAATATGCAAACGTCCTGCGTTGCATTTGATAGAGGAGAATGGAAAACAGTTCCTGTCGAAGTTAATTTTTTCACTGGACAAGGAGGATAAAGTGAGACTTTGTCGGTGGATCCAGGGCCTAAAATTTCCAGATAGATATGTGTCACGCCCCAGTACTAGAATACGAGGACGGACTAGGCCAGCTCCATATGAGGTATATAAATGTCATACGGCGATCGTGGCTGTCAAGAGACAAGGGGGTATATGCTACATTCAAGTCTCCTATGGTCTCACAGAGCTGTTATGTCTCAATCGTTCAAGCAAAGAAATCACCAAGTAATGAACACATAAGATAAAGCAGTAAGACGTCCCTGACGCTTCATCAAAATGATCATGGGGATCTAGCTTTATCAGTTAGCTAGTCCAGAGAGTCATAGGTACATAATTGTATTCAGCTGCAGTCTGATTTAATTACAAATTATGCAAAGACAAAATGTCCAGATTAGCCGGCTAAACAAGTGCCGGTGGCCAAATGCCAGTACAGAAGTAAAGATACTAGAGTGGTGGAGAAGAAACCCACTCGAGTCCCCCGCCAGCCATGCTCCTAGTATGCACCATTGTCGTCAGGAAGGAAGGCCGGATCCTCAGGCTCTGCTATGAGATCTGGCCAAACAAAACCGGGGGTCAGCCCCGAATAGCAAGTACCACAAGGGAGCACAAAAGAGTGAGATAAAACCCAATCATAAATTAATAATAATAATAATAATAATGGCTTCCGGTCGTAACCTTGGTCCATAGCCTGTCCTAGCACGATAGCCCAACCAAAACCAAACAAGGATATGGGTTGGACCACGCGCCATGACAGTCCATGTCCCTTGGCTACTAATCAGAAGTTACATGGCACAAACAAGTCATTTTCAAGCGGCCAATCATTCCTACGGCTTTCTATGAAATTGTCTGGATTATTCCAGTAATGCAAAACATAGGAATCCTCAGATCGTGTCAACCCAGCAGGGCTAGCCAAACCATCATACATATACGCGTAGCTCTTAGTTTATGCACCGGTCCCTCGTGAGACCACCGTGCTAAAATACATAACACATAGCACATCGGAGTCGAATATAGCCATTCGCTATAGGCGAATGAAACCATATCCGTGGCGGCCAATCCGACACGTCAGGACTGGACCTGGGGTGGCTAGTATGGCACGAACTCGGGATTCTTCCCTCCCAATGCATCTACCAAGTTAGTTGCCTAGTTAATCCCTAGGTTATTCTGGGAGTTTACCTGTCGTGGTCACAGGCGCATCCCCTAGATGCCGTACAACGTACGAGTACCCCAAGGAGGGATCCGTACTGGCTCAGGGAGTCATACGTATGTGCCCCCTTCATGGTGTAATGCAACACTCAACAAGTACCACATCCTTGTTACCTGACAATTCATTATGTAAACACTGGACTCTTGGTTGTACTGGCGGGTATCACGTAGGATCACTTAGCACATAGGATAGCACTTCAGTGCTCACATAGGTTGTACCATAGTACACACATAGGTTATCCAGCACTTGCATAGGAAGTCAGATAGAATGAGGACCATACACATCATGCGGCCAAGGTTCATGCGATAAAACAGGCAGCTCTCAAGTCTGCATGCGGCCAGGGAAGTCCAGGTGACTTGGTGCACTCCACCTAGGCTCATACGGCCAGACTGCTTGAGACAGACCGCATGCAGCCAGGACGAAGGGGCGCATGCGGCTCGCGAAAGTAAAGGCGCATGCGGCCAGGGGCTCAAAGACGCATACGGCCAGGCGGGGCTAGCTCATGCGACTCGCGAAAGCGGGCTTATGCGGTCGGATTGTGAAGTAGCCTATGCGGCTGAGAAAGGAGCGGCGCACGCTGCAGTAAGGGAAAAGTCCATGCGGCTCGGATTAAGCAGGGCGCATGTGGCTCGGACTAAGCAGGACGCATGCGGCTTGAAAGTAACTGGATCTCATGCGGCCAGAGAATGGAACTAGCTCATGCGGCTGAGAATCAAATCTTCATGCAGCTAGGGAGTTAAACCCCTGCAGCATAGGCCATGCGGCCATGTAATGCCGCAAAGCTTATGTGGCCAGGTAGGGAACTTGTCGCAAGTAAGCTATGCGGCTAAGTTCGTGCGGCTGTGAACTGTTCTTCTTCTCCATCTTTCCGGGAAGAAGAATCCTTCAAGCCATGGCTCCCAAGATCCATGAATCTTTCATCCAGAGTCCAAACCCGAACTTCCATAGGTCAAAATGGGGTAGAACGAAATTCTCTACAACATAGAACCATCAAAACTCGAAAATAACCAGATTTAATAGATCAAAACCCATAAAATCCGAAACTACTTCAAGTTTAGATCCACTCAAATTCATCCATCAATACCAAAAATGCTAAGTAAACTTGATGAGGATGTTAAGAAGAACAAAATGGAACAATAAAATCAAGAAATATCAAAGATCACAAATCTCCTCTTTGAGCAAGTTGTACTTGCCTAGGTGGGTTGGTAGTTGAGGAATTGAATGAAGGAGTGAATGAGGAGAGAGAGAGGTTATAAATAGGTGTTGGGGTTTGCTTAAGGAAACCCTAATCTCTAATGACATGCTTAAAGCTACATGCAACAATTAATCGAAAATTAAATATAGATTGGGCACATGCTAAATACAGGATAATTATGTAAAATACATATATCGGGATTGGGAAGTGACAATATGTGTCAAATCTGAGAAGATGTGTCGATCCGAAGGAAAATAAATTGACGGGTATGAAGAGCCACGATTGTTACGTATTCATGGAGAGGTTAATTCCAATTGTATTTCGGGAATTCTTACTGCAGGCAGTTTGGGATCCATTGACGGAGCTTAGCATATTCTTCAGGGATCTTTGTTCTAAGAAATTGCTCGTTGATCGTCTAGAAAAGCAAAAGAAGGACATTACGGCAACACTGTGCAAGCTAGAGAGGGTGTTTCCTCTTGGATTCTTCGACTCTATGGAGCATTTGTCGATTCATCCTATAAGGCACGTGTTGGTGGACCCGTCGAATATCGATGGATGTACCCGTTCGAGCGACATTTGAATCACCTAAAAAGAAAGGTAAAAAATAAGGCACGGGTCGAGGGTTCTTTGTGAAGCCTATGTTCTCGAGGAGATCACAAACTTTTGTTCGATGTATTTCAAGCCTCATGTTGTAACTAATAGAACGAGAGCTTCCAGAAACAACGACGGAGATTATGAATGTAATGATACAATACTGAAGGTATTCAATGCCCCAAGAAAGCTATCGGGTAAAATGAAGAAGAGATATCTGAACGATGATGAGCTAAGGGCTGCTCAGGTGTATGTATTACTCAACTACGACGATGATGAAGTAGAGAAGCTGGAGGATAAGTAATTAATATGTCTACATTATTTTAATAGTGTTGATTATTATACTATTAAATTAATTGAACGATGTTGTTTTCAGCATATTTAATGATGATGTGAGGTCAGGTAGGCCACACATAACAGAAGAAGAACTAGAACAAAAATAAGGCATTATTTTCCATCATGGTTGAGTGTATATGTAAGACTTGAGAACTCTGTAATTACCTTTCTGTATATGTACTTGAGAATGAGCTTAATTTATTTTTTTCGTGGTATTTAGGCCGATCGTCCATACGCAAGACTTGAGAATGAGTCTATTAGAACGCTAGCCAAGGGACCAATTTATGCTGCAAAATATGGCCAAGCTACTGTGTTAATAGGTTTAGGTTCAAGTCAACAACTTGTCCGATCAGAGACAACTTTGTGGATCTCGATTCCACCAAAAACAGTTGTTTGTGGGATCTTCGAACTACAAAGATGTTGATGCAGGCAACGATTTCTATGGCGTCCTACGGGAGATTGTGGAGCTGACATATAGTTATAGAATAGAGCCTGCTAAGATTGGTTATTCAGGTGTGATTGGTTCGATCCGATTGAAGGTCAAGGGTGGAAAGTAGACAAGCACGGTCTTGTGGATATAAACTATTGGCGTCGATATCAAGCCTATGAACCATTTGTCCTTTCAAGTCAGGCTCAGCTCATGTACTTCACAAGTTATCCTAAACGGGAAACAACAAGGTCGGACTGGTGGACAGTATGCAAGACCAAAGCTAGAAATACCTTTGAGGTTGACGATATAGCTTATCAGGAGGATGAACTACCTCTTATAACAAATATTATAGAAGTGGACACGACAGAAGTTCCTCATTACACATCTAATTGTGTAGAAGAAGTAGAATTATCTGAAGAGGAAGATGCAGATGAAAGTGAAGATGTAGAGGAGGAAGAAGAAGAAGAAGAAGAAGAAGAAGAGAAGAAGAAGAAGAAGAAGAAGAAGAAAGAAGAAAAAGAAGAAAAAGAAGAAAAGAAGAAGAAGAAGAAAGAAGATGAGCTAAACGAACTAGATAAATTTTCAGAAGAGGATTAAATATATACGTTTGTTTATCATCATATTTGACACTTTAGTGACACTTTTATCATATAAATCTGTGACACTTTAGTGACACTTTTATCTGTGACTTTGAGATTTTTGAAAAATCTGTGATGTCTATCATATAAATATGTATATTTGTTTTATTGTCATATGTTATTATCAGGTATGACTAGACCCGGACGATGCAGAGGATATTATGTTAGGCAGTCCCGTCTGCCTCGGGCTGGGTATGCAGATTCTGTACCCTCATCCTCATCTCCGAGTACGCCAGTATACCATTCTGTTCCCGGTCCATTACCGGGACAGAGCAGTTCCAGCAGGTTGGCGACTCCTCCCTCGTCGTCCAGCATTTCTGATCTCACGTCCAGCATTCCTCCCGCGTTCAGCATTCCTTCTGCCGACGGCTCTATGGGGAGAGCCGACGCCGAGCATATGGAGGACGGCGATCAGACTGATCCTGCCCAGCCAGGAGGAGAGAGCGACCCTCCATGCGCTCCCTCGGACGAGACGCGTATGGAGATTTGGACGGACGGACCTACGAAGTAAGTTAATTAGTTAATATATTTCTCAAATAATTATATGTACATATATATTCATGAAATTTATTATTGTATAGATATCGGCCTTCTGCTGTACAGAGATAGCTGGGGTTATTTCTGAGGCAGAACTATGGTGGGCCTTGGATTAACTACTCAGATGCTCCCGCAGATAGGAAGACCTTTTGGTTAGCCCACTTCAAGGTAAAAAATTTGTTTATTTTTAAATTTTAATAATTATTTGTGTATATTATATAACTTTTCTATTTTACTTCTTGTAGAAGACCTATTTCTATCCACCACAACCGGGCGGCGAAGATCGAGGCCAATTTTCTGCCGTCGCAGGCAAGCTCATCCGTGATGCGATCCACGACCAGAAGTCTCGTGATCGCTCCGGAAAGCCGATCCATGGTTGGATCACGCCAGAGCAGTGGACTGCGATGAAGGCTAGATTCGCCGAGGCCAGGTACCAGGAGTGGTCTAACAAGGCCAAGGTGGCGCGGTCGAGCGCCAGTAAGTGGTGTGGTGGCTCTATTCTGATGACGGAGCATTTTTGTCGTCTGGTACGTTTTCTATGACGGACATCATTTTATATATAGTTCGATATAATATTTAATACTAATAATAGATAATATATTTTAACAGGTAAAAAAGGGTGAGGACCCGAACATGGTGACCGTCTTCCTGGTCACCCATCGGAGGGCTGGGGAGTTCATTGACGAGAGGACGACGCAGGCATATGTACGTTCTATTTTTTATATTAATTTACTATAATTTAGAAAACAAGAAAATAGATATCAATAAAGACTTTAGCAAACACTTACACGTTAGCAAATATTGTTCTAGGCCGAGTTTGTTCGGCTACAAGAGGAGGCGGCTGCTGCTGCTAGTGCGCCAGCAGATGGAGGGGCTGGTACTTCCTCCCAGCCGCCTACAACTCTTATCGCTGGACGACCTCTGGATGACCGCCGTTGGCGGTCTTCAGAAGGGTACGTACTACGGTACGGGATTCTACGGCACGTATTTGGCTTCGGAGTCATCCCGGGCCCCCTTTGTCAGTACGCAGTCTCCGGCTTCGCAGGCATCGTCGCGAGCTTAGGATATTCGTCGTCAGATCGACGAGCTGCATCGCGAGTTGCAGCAGCAGATTTCTGATCACCTTTCCGCAGAGCGATGATCTGACCCTCCGATGATTACCGGACGATTTGATGCGGTCGAGCGCAGTATACAGGAGCTGATGAGTCTACAGCAGGCTACAGCTGCCAGCTTACACACGCTCACCGAGTCTATGCAGCACACAGAGCGTAGACA
The DNA here is from genome assembly GCA_029216955.1 of Iris pallida. Taxonomy (NCBI): domain Eukaryota; kingdom Viridiplantae; phylum Streptophyta; class Magnoliopsida; order Asparagales; family Iridaceae; genus Iris; species Iris pallida. The sequence continues at coordinate 47,234 of JANAVB010038335.1, read as the reverse complement.
GGTCGAGCTGGAGGGATCGCAGAGGACCATGTCTGCCTCACTCACTCAGGTATCGGCTTCGATTGAGGAGAGTACTCAGAGGATGGTGAGTACCCTTGCTGCGCATGGTGAGCGACTGCGAGAGCTGGAACAGATACGTCCTCCCGGTCCATCGCGGCGCCGACTCCAGACATTGCACTGCCTCCTACTACCCCTACGGTGCAGCTCACCCAAGAGCAGTATGAGTACATGCTATCCCAGATGTGCGGCAGGGGTCCTCAGTGATCCAGCGGATTTTTTTATCATCTTTGTATGTTTTGGCCCTATAGGCCCATTGACCGTTCTGTACACTAATTTTTATTATTTTTTGACTCTGTTGGACATGTATGTTTGTTGGACATGTATGTTTGTGATATTTAATTTGTTAGTATTTTTATTGAGTACATGTATGATATTTAGTTGTAGACAATTATGATGGGAGACTGTTATTCATCTATTAGTTGTAGACTGTTATGATGGGAGACTGTTAATTATGATGATATCTGTGACGGGGATAACAAATATACCTACGCTGGGTTCTAAGCGATGATTTGATATACAAAGGAGATGCTGCCCAAATTTTAAAAAAATATAATGTGTATTTTTGTGATGATGTGTGTCTGTGTTTATAGTGTATGTGAAATATAGTATTCGGAACCATCGATAGTTTCGATTACTGTTGTATATTTTATCTTGGACAGAAAGAGCAAATGTTCAGGGTGTATTTCTGAGAGCTTCATTTTTACATCCTTCACTCTCTCAGAACGTCGTACAGGATCCCGAGAAGGTGAAGGACGTGAAGAGAAAGCTCTGAGAAGTGCACCCTGAACTGTTGCTCTTTCTATCCAAGATAAAACATAGAACAGTAAGCAAAAATGTCGATGGTACGAACACTGTACTTCACACACACTGTAAACATAGACACACAGCATAACAAAAATACACATTATATTTTTTAAATTTTTTTCAGTATTCTGCGATGGATAGCAAAGGATAGCGACGTATAGCGACGGATAGGAGACGTCGCTATACGTCGATAATTAGCGGCGTTACGTCGCTGTACGTCGCCACCTTGCTGACGTGGCAGGCATGCCACGTCATCACGTAAATAGAACTAAACGTCGCTAAGTAGTCGCACTACGTCGTTAATTTTGCGACGTAAAGTTTGCGTCGCGTTCCGTCGCTAACTTTGCGACGACCCAGCGACACGGCGGTGACATCGCAAACAGCGACGTAGGACGACGAATGTGCCATCTGCGACTAGCTTAAAAGCGACCTTCATTTTCTGTCGCTAAAGGCGTCGCTAATTATGATTAGCGACGTATTTTCCATTATTAGCGACGTATAATGACGTCGCTAATTTGCCTTATTTTAGTAGTGGATGATTCACACTAATGTATGCTAGAATGAATTTTGGGTTGTATTTTGAGCCATCCGTTCTCACACTTGGTGATCGAAACATATAGTCCCTGCAGCCATTCGACTGGCGAGACAGAAACTATGGCATGGTGATCAGGACATAGTCCCTGCAGTCATTCGGCTAGCGAGACAGAAACTATGTAGCCGTAGATAAAGTTGACTGCCCTCTGACCCTCATCCCTCGTCAATAATGATATGACAACCTATCACTATATCTTATATAGTAGTAGATGATGTCTTAGTATTACATTATGTGAGTTCATCTTGATTCTGTTACATTCTTCAGATACTAGATACGATAAGAACATATACTACACCATATGTACAGAACATAGATGATTCACATTAATATATGCTAGAATGAATTTTGGGTTGTGTTCTGAGCCATCCGTTCTCACACTTGGCAAAAAATCGAATTTTCTGTACTTTATCTGCTTTCGAAAATGTACTCAAATTACATGATGGTTCCTTTAATTAGCTTGCTTATGTTACAGTTATATTATTTATGAATGTCGATCTTACCAGATGGCACCCATGACCCGAGGAGCGGCACGTCGTTTGAGGGAAACAGTGAATGCTGAGGTGGCTCCTCCTACTGTTAAGGAGGAAGTGGCACCAGTAGCTAGTGAGACCGGAAGTTCTATTTATCCAGCACCGGTAGCTAGTGAGACCGGAAGTTCTATTCATGCAGTACTTGCAAGGGACTACATCTCTCCTGCCGCCGTCGATCCCACTTATTCGAGGTGGTTGCGTGATCGTATCATTGAGTGTTTGCGTGAGCTGCGTGGTTCTCATTAGCTATTAGTACTTATTTGTATTGGACTATTTATGTGAAACCCAGTTTTGTGTTATTACTTATTATTATTATAAATTTATTACTATTATTATTATTATTATTTATGAGCTTTGGAAATTAATTTTAAAATTTATAACGGTTTTTGATTGCTGACCTGACCCGAGCCCGGACCCGATTCCCGAAACCCAGACCCGGTCCTGATCCCATCCATTCATTTGTAAATTCTGATTTCTATCTTTGTTTTGTTAAAAAAAATAATAACTAAATACTATTCTACCCCACGACCAAACCAGTCCACCCCACCCTATTCTCCAGCACCCACTTCTACTCTCATCCACACACCTATTCTCCCACTCCCTTTTAATAACACCACCACCACCACAAGTTTATAACCAATCTCCTATTCCTACAGCACCTCACGAGCACCCCTCTCTTTTTTCCTTCTCCTTAAAACCCACAGCATCACACTCCACTTCTCACTTTCCCATCTCTAATCTCTTCCTCCTCTTGAGCAAACCTGACCCCACCGCCGCGCCCCGACTTTCCGGCGACCCCCGCAGCCGCCGAGCCCGACGGCCCTGACCCTCTTGCGGCTGTTCCGAGCGCGCCCCGCGCCTCCAACGCCGGACCCCGCCCCTTCCAGCGCCACCCCGATGCCCGTCGGCCTCCTCCAGCAGGCCGCCCCAGCGCCCCGCAAACTGTCCTCCACGATCCACCCAACCCGGCCGTACCCCACGCGCGCCCAGCCCCGACGCGCCTCCCGCAGCCCCCGGCGCCCCCACCGCCGCCGGCCAGTGCGACCCCCGCAGCTTTCCGTGCCCTAGCACGCGGACGCTGTTTTCCCCGGCGTACCCCGAGACAGTGTCCGCTGTTCTGGACAGCTCCTGTCCAGCGCTCTTCGCTGGATTTCGAGTCCGATCTGTGGATTTGTGCGTCCCGAGTCCGAGGCAACCCTTCGGATTCCGTCGTTTTGGGTAATCCCTAGTTAATCACAGTAGTTTGTCCCTCCCCGTGTCAATGATGAATTGGTCCACGAATTTTCCTTCAGGAAATTCGATTTTTGGGTTAACGTTGTTTCCGGGATTTTCCGAGAAACCTTCGGAAAGGTTCTGTTGGTTGTTTTGCTTTTCCGAAACTTTTCGAAAAATGGATTTCTAGATATTTTGGGTTTTCGGATATTTCCGATATTGTGCTGTGATGTTTTTGGTTGGATTCGGACTCCCGAATTTGTTTCGGGTCGTTCCGAATTAATTTGGAAATGGTTGTGGTTATTTTGATATATATATTTTGGGATTCCCTGGTTTGGGATTTTGCAGGAAAATATTGGCACACTTTCCCAGTTTTTGGGTTGACAAAAAATAGAAGAAATGCTGCCGAATTTTTCGTAAAATCTAATTATATTTTAAAAATGATTTTAAAATGGTTTTCGGAAAAATATTAATATTTGGATTTTAGGCGACGACCGTATCGGTCAATGGGCCCCGGCTAAGTGCAAACGAAACCGGCTTCGCCCGGACGTTGAGGCATTAGCCTATATGACGATTGGACCATATCTGAGACTCATTAAATATTTAATTTAATTTATTATTATTTAATTTACTCATAATTAAATTATAGAAAGTTTTAGAACTAACGACCATTTCGTCTTATTTTAATAAATTGTAATGGGCATAAGCCCAGCTGGTTGTTGGTTATGTGACTTGTATTTTGGTAGCGTAGGATTTTCTGCTGTTTTTTGGTTTTGCGAGTTCTTTTAGCATATGCGTAAATCTAATAATAATTATTTTCATATAAAAATTAATAAAGTTTTCTCACATTAAAATTACAAGTTTTAATATTAAAACAACGATCATGTATTTCTCATTAAAATAAGAAATTTAGTTTTATATGTATAAATACGAAAATACAAAGTTTTAATCAATTAAATTGGAAACTACGAGTTTTTCCAAAATACAAAGTTTAAACGATCTTTCCCTCGTTATTAATTCAACGCACCAATAATCGCATTTTTGTTCGTGTTTAATAAATAAAGATTTAAAATTGATTAGGACACAATTAGAGATTTCAACTAGTATAGTTAGCATGGTAACCCTGGATTCTGAGTCAATTTCTCGAATGTAGGAATTCGAGGACGATCCTAATTTTCCATCTCGAAGTCTTCAATCTTTCCAGTCCAGTCCATATTGAGGCAAGTACAGTTTGTGTTAGTTTACAGTTATTTTAATAATCGCTTTACTGCAAGTTTAAACCACGATGCAACACGAAACTCTTTCTGAGAGCACTGACTGATTGACTGTTGGGTACTGGGGGAATAGAGTAATGTTTATGACCACATCCACTGTAACTAAGAACTGTACTAGCTTACCCCTCATACGCACGGGGATAAGCTGTATCTGAACTGTAACAAACCCAAGCCGGTCATATTCATTGCATATTCAAATCACACTGTTTTACTGTTAGAAAACTGTTCATTTCTAAATTGTTTAAAAGTGCATGATTCTATTATTATTTTAACTGTCAAATTAGCATGAATTGTACTTTGCTCCCTCCTGACTGGAGATAACATTTTTAGAGGATTATGAGGATGCTGAGCTGTTAATCAGTAGCTACTACGACCCTGTTCTATACCCCGTAGTGCTGCCAGAGTTCCCTTTGGAGGACACAGGGACCGAGGCCGATGAGTCGAATGCTTAGATAGATTTTCCTTTCCAGTTTTATTGTTTCATTTGAAAATCTGTTTATTTGAATTCAGGATTTATTTCAGTACTTTTAAATTCCAGTTGTATTTATTTCAAATGTTCAATAAAGTTTTCAATTTCCGATCATTAAGTTGTGACAAATATAGATGCTGTTGTTATGGTTACCTGCTAATGGAACAGCTTACTGCCGCCGTCTCAACAACGGTGCAGGCTGGGCATGATCTGGTTCGACCCAATTATTTGGAATCGGGTCGTGACATATTTTTAGTGGTGGCCCATGCAGGTCAGAACAACAACTTAGGAAAACATACCTAGAAATAATTAGAACACTAGAACATTGATTTGTCACAACATAGGTCCGAATTATATATAAATAAATATTTTTGTTTGATTATAGACTGGTAGGATACCTTACTTATGTTTGCACCCTAAACCTTCCAGAATATAACCAAGGAAAAGACCAATCCTGCTGGCGATGAGGTATCATCTACGGATCATACCCCATCTCCTCAACCAAGTCCAAGGTTTATTCCCTCGCGGCTGATTGACCGTCCCCATGATGCATCCAGTGAAGTTTTCACTACACTGGCGATTCCTACCTTTTCTCAAACTGAGTTGTATTTCCTTGGTGGAGTATCCATTCCTGTTGCTCCACCAGTACCAGCAAACACCTCCCAAATGGTTGCCCTATTTCAAGAAATCCTGGAGTTCCAGAAAGCTCAAGATGAAGCCCAGCAGGAACAGATGAATATCACGAGAGAAGACATGAAGAACGTCAATGATGTAGCCTTAGCTATCTCCAACCAAGTTGGAGCGGAATCTCGTCCTAGGAGGGATACCCCTGAATATAGAAGATATTTGGGCCCTATCAAGTACTCTACTTTCCGGCAGTCTCGTCGTAAGAGGCTTTTGGCTTGTGACTACTGCAAGAGGCCTGGACATCAGGCCGTTAGTTGTCGCAAGAGATTGGGACAATGTTTGGCATGTGGATCTGCTGAACATTGGGTAAAGGACTGCCCCTTATCTTTCCATCAAACCAGAGCACATATCCCAGCAACACCTGTTAGGCCACAACCTAGGGGCTCTTCCTATCCAGCAGACCTTGCCTCCTACTGTAGTGCCCCGACCCGATAACAATGATGCGATGCGATAAAAAGTTTGTGATGTATGCTGGATGTCTTATGTGTGGGATTCTTTGAGTCGATTGTTATGCAGCAATCGACCGTGGGTAATGGCTTGGTATGTTGGAACAGAATGTGCATGGATTTCAGTGAATGGGAATCGACAGAATTTTGAGTCGGTATTTGTGGTCAGCATAACCACTATCGGGATGGTTTGTCCATGTTGGACGTTGGTTTGATGCGAAGGAATATTGTGTTGGAATGGCTTGAGTTCTGGGTGGTATATTGCATATACCCTTGTCGTGATAAGATGTCCCTTGACCCTTAATGTGTTTATGAGTTTGTGATTGCTTTACCTATAATATTGGGTGGTATCGAATCGTAGCTGAGCTTACGATTGATACATGTTGGCTAGGAATGTCCCTTGATGATTAAGTTGGATGACCCATTGTGAGATTTTGATGTGTTCGGGTGAACCATCGCTAGACCTTGTCGGTTAGCATTATGTTGGGTAATAAGAGAATTGAGAATATAATGAATGGCTTGGTTGGGAATGAAACAAATTTCAGATTCAGGCGAAGACTTGAATCAGTTGGGTAAGAAGGATGGTAGGCTTAGTAACGATAGTGTGGTGTTGCTATCGAATGATTTTGCGGGAATAACTATGGACCGAATATTGAACGATGTTGGAATTGAGTTAAAGAAATTGCATGTTGGATATCGATAGAACTGATGGTAATGTTAGACGCTTATCGGGATGTTGCGAATGATTTAGAAGATACAGAGAGTTGTATCGACGACCGAAAAGTTAGAGAATGGGCTTGTGGAATAGATGATCTTAGCACGTGGTGCAGTGTGCTTGAAGAAAATTGACGTCCCGAATTAACAAGTTATGACCCTTGACTAATGGCTGGAATACAAATAAGTATCGAGGTGCAGCGATATGTAATAAACCCTGTCAATAGATGATGTTGTCACATGAATAACAAGTTGGGTGGAATATAGATTGTTGGATTATGACTTAGCCGATGAGTTATGTCATGTCCACTAAGATGACCGATATATGATGCGAGATGATTGGTGCTATAGAGATTGGATTGGTGCATGAATAGTAAATCTTCCTATGGAATCAGAAGGAGATGATACAAAACTAATATTGGTGGTTAACGTGAATTGCTAAGAGATGACCGTGTTGGTGTTAGAAAATTTATAAATGATGCCTCGGAAGAAATATGATTATAGTTGCCTTATTTTTGTTGGTTAAAAGAGTACGGACCGTATCGATGATCTAAGAATGTGGGAAACGATTATGTCGCGAAGAGACCGTAGGAAGAGATCATAAGTGATAAAGTATTGAAATAACAATGTCGGATGATGATTCAGAATAGTTGAACCGATTGAATAGACAATTTGAGTACGATATGAGGATACAAAGTTGGATCGAACAGATACTATGTCTATGCAAGTTGAAAAATTAAAATCTTGGATACTCGATTGAGGAATTTTATATGATAGCTTCGAGATTGGCCCATAGAATTGCTGGATAGAATTGTCGGATAGACTTTGTCGGTTGCGGGTAAGTCTAGAATGAGACTTCGTTGGGTATGACTCGAGTATGAGTACGGGTAGAAAGACTTGACCCTAGATTGCTGGCTAGTGCCTAGAGTGTCGGTTGGTTGCCTAGAATATTGTTGGTTGTTTAAGTCTCAGATTGGTTGGCTATGTTCTTCAGTTGTCCGTGTTGGGAATAAGTTCATAAGATTGGGGTGGTGTCCCATGTCCCTAAGTTGGTCAGACCATAGAGTTGCCCTATGATGAGATTGGTTGCCTCTAAGATAAGAGATAAGTTTGTCCCTAATAGCTATACACCTCATATGAGTTAGCTGAATGATTCGTCTGGTTTAGCTTAGATTAGCTGACCGTAGAGACTTGACTGTATGCTAAGTTGACTGTTGGAAAACCATAGGATGTCCCTATTGATGTTGCATGAGTATAGTTGGACTGAATAAGATGTGTTGGAAAGTAGGCTTTGGAATGGAATGGATATTTGGGAAAATTGATGTTATAATGTTGGATGGGATGACGGATCATGTTGGTTTTGAAATTTGGTTGCCTTTGTTAGATTGCTGGAAATTGTTAGAACTGGTTGGATTGGTTGATTGATATTGAGCTGCGAAAATTGTTGGTAGTACTTTGAGATAGTTGGAATAATTTCATTGACCGGATCAAGATTAAGGATAAGTGTAATGACGGAATTGGACAGTGCATGTAGTCGAGATCGGCGAATGTGAATAGGAATGACCCTCGAGATTAATGTTGCTGGAATATGATAGTTGACTATGCGAGAGGATAAATATGTTGGCTTGATCAATACGAGAAAATGTTGGAGTACAGCAAGAAAAGTTGCTAGAGTGGAATTGTGGTACAATTTGATGAATGGTACAACTTGGAAGATGGATCATGATCGAGAAATTTACAAGTTGCAAACAAAGTGTATGGATGCGAACGATGATGAGTACAAGATTTAATCAACGAGAATCAGGGTATCGAAATAAAATATGGCAATAGGATTTATCAATTTTGGTGGCATGGATGACAATGAACTTGAAAGGAATACTTGATACATCTAAGTCTGAATACTTTGGAAAACGTTGGTATCGATTGAGGAATATTTATCGAGTTGGAATTGGCAACATCTATTGTGTTATCAGTTGGTTGGGATATTGAATAAAACAAGTGGGATTATACAAGATGCTCGAAAGGAATTACTGATGTTCGGAAGAGAAGTTAGACCGTAGCTCGTTCGTTTTCTCTATCACTAAACTTGGCTGAAGTGCATGTATTTCGGGGACGCCTAAAATATGTGTATGATTCCAACTAAGTGATATGCTGAATTCAAACGAAGCCACGGGAAGGATTATTATGTGCTAAGGATTTGCACGAGTGTTGGAGGAAAGATCAAAGATGGTAAACTATGCTAAATTAATTGGGATGCTGTAACGAGACGGAACATTATTGGAAATCAATCGAGAGATTGCGGAGAAATATTTAAATGGTGCAAGTTGATCGTTGAGAATTTTCATGAAAAGTTGGTTGAAGTTTGGGGATGAGTTCTGTTTTAAGTTTCGAGGACGAAACTTTTTCTGGGTGGTATATATTGTAGTGCCCCGACCCGCAAGATGCCTTATGATGGATGGTTGGTTCGATGAAGCCTTGTTGGACTTGGGAATATGTGAAGGATCGCTTGGAAGTCTATGCGATCGTGGCGGGAATCGTCCTATGAATGTGAGTAGTGTTGAACCCTTCAAAGATCCTTTAGCTTCACGCTTAAAATAAGGATGAGTTTGCTATGTTTCTTATTGTGTTGCTCAATAACACCTTGCATGGAATTTGGAAAGATAATGAAAGATAATTAATCACCTGAACGTAAACTGTTGTGGCTAAATGAAATGTATGCTTGTGCGATGTTGCGATGAATTGCATGACAGGTGAAGGCAAGTCCCAAATATTTGGGCGGTAAGTATATCGAGCTTTGGCTCAACGAATAGTTGGCAAACAGATGTTAAGACCCAAGAACTGGGCAGTGAGTATGCTTGCTTTGCATTCGAATGAATGTTTGCTTAACAGATGCTAAGTCCCAGGAACTGGGCGGTGAGTTCATTGAGTTGGTTGGAAAGATGTGGCAAGGCTTTGGGTAACAACATTCTATTATCCCGTCGCCGATGTAGAATGTTGATTATGCTAAGACCCTGGATGGGCAGGTGATAATATGAGCGTTGGCTCAAGGCAAGATGGCTAGATGGCAAGATGGATGAGAATGATGGTTTTTGCTTAGTTTTCCTTATCATGCATTATATGTTTTCTTCTTAGATAAGTTGCATATAGTTGCATGGTCATGGACAACTTGTCGACAAGGTGGTTTCTCGAACGGTATTCCTGGGCCATGGAACCCGGTTCGTCCTAGGGGAAACCAGTGCCGAAGTAGTGGCAGTGCTGATGTACTAGCACGGTATACAGGACTTGCAGTGGGGCTAGCTACCTGCACTGCAAGGGCGCTGTATATCTGTAAGACGGTCCAGGATGGCGTGTCGCCAGTGACCTTCATATAGATAGGTCAGGTGCTAATGATGTCTTATGCAGGCAGAGTAAGTTATTACTCAAATACAGGGAAGGACGTCTGCTTTGGTAAGAATTCACCTGAACGGTGATAATCATATTGAATCATGATATTGATCCTAACAATGTATTGTGCAGGCAGAGTAAGTATTATAATTGTACATGGATGGCTATACGACCGTGGGTAAGAATCACCAAAGGGTGATAACTGCATGCTTTAAATTATGTTGGCTATGAGATTTGCATGCTTTACTTCTTGTCGGCTATAACATGAAATTGACCCTAAGGCAACAAGAAAGATCACTGTTAATAATGTTCTATAACATGATTACTTAGTGCTGTCTTCTTAGGTGAGTTGGGCCAGCACCGCTCGCCAGTACATTGATGATGTACTGACCCACGTTGTGGGCAATATTACAGGTGTTTGCTTGGGGGAAATCCTGTGAATCAGTGCTTGGCATCGATGAATCGGATGGGTGTGCAGAAGCACCTCTTGCAAGACGATGTCTTCTGCTATACGGGACATAATGTATGGAACATGGGAACTCAGTCATACCAGTGAGATTGTAGCCATATTGGCAAGTTCATTGTAAAGAAGTCGGTATATTCATTTGTAGCCTAGAGGGCAAGTGTATACATTCAGTTGGCTATTCAAAAGTCTTGTAAACAGTTGTAAACTCTGTATTCCGCTGCAAGTCTTGTAATCCATTTTGATTATCAATAAAGAGATACATTTCTATATAAATTGTGTGACTTCAAGTTATCTGCTTAGTTCTGCTGCATTGTCGATGTTTTCTGAGAATTACCAGGAACTGTAATGGTTTTGCCTTGTACAAGTGCAATCTAGACTTGTACGGCATCACGCCCAGTGGCTAGTTTTCGATCCTCCGGGATCGGGGCGTGACACCTACTATAAGGCATGATGCAGACTCGAGGTTCATAGAAGAGGAAGCAGTTGGCGACTGCTCATGCAAGAGCCAGAACCATGAAGATTAGTACCTAGGACTGCTGAATAGCATTATTTATTTTCATAAGAAGTTGTAACAGGATGTCCTTAGATCAATCATAAGAGTTTTTGCTGTAATTCTCCACATGAATAAACTTCTTAGTTACACCTTTATGGTAGATGTTTTCCCTGATAGTCTTCCCGGCTTACCCCAGATCTAGACATAGAGTTCACTATTGACCTAGTCCCCGGCTCTCCCCTATTTCAAAGGGACACTATAGAGTCAACTCGAAGGAGGCCAAGAAGATGAAGGACCAGATCAATGAAGGCTCTAGGATTTATCCAGGATAGAACTTCATCCTAGGGAGCGTATGTCTTGTTAGTGCACAAGAAGGACGAAACAGTACGGATGTGCATCGACTACCGGGCGCTGAACAATATCACCATCAAGAACAAGTACCCTCTACCCCGGATCGATGACCTATTTGATCAATTGAGCGGAGCCAAGGTGTTTTCGAAGATTGATCTTAGATCTGGCTACCACCAGATCAGGGTCAGGAAGAAAGATATTCCCAAGACAACATTCAACACCAAGTATGGGCAGTTTGAATTCTTGGTCATGCCGTTTGGACTGACGAATGCTCCTACGGTGTTCATGAACCTTATGAACAAGGTTTTCCATGAATACCTAGATCAATTGTCGTTGTCTTCATCGATGACATTCTGATCTATTCAAAGACGGAAGAGGAGCACGAAGAGCACCTCAGTAAAGTTCTGGAAACTTTGAGGAAGGAGAAGCTGTATGGTAAGCTTTCCAAGTGTGATTTCTTTCCAGACAAGGTGGATTTTCTTGGCCATGTTGTCACAGGAGAAGAAATTTCGGTGGATCCGAAAAGGATAGCCGCTGTTGAGAAGTGGTCTACCCCAAGCTCAGTTGCTGAATCAGGAGTTTTTGGGCTTGGCTGGTTACTACCGGAAGTTCGTGAAGGGTTTTGCCAGAATTGCTCAGTCGATGACGAAGCTCACTCGGAAGAATGAAGAGTTCATCTGGACGAAAGATTGCTAGACATCATTCGAGGAGCTAAAGAAGAGACTTACTACTGCACCAATCCTAGTGCTACCCGCAGGAACTGGTGGTTTCTCAATCTATAGTGATGCCTCAGGTAAAGGACTGGGTTGCGTTCTTCAATAACATGGAAAAGTGATTGCTTATGCATCTAGGCAATTACGGACTCATGAGAAGAACTATCCCACACATGATTGGGAGCTTACAGCGGTGATATTTGCATTGAAGTTATGGAAGCATTACCTTTATGGAGAGAGAGTAGAAATATTTACAGACCACAAGTATGATTTCACTTAGAAGGAGCTGAACATGAGGCAAAGAAGGAGCTGGACGCTGATCCATTTGCAAGTGAGCTCGAGTCTGATGGACAAAATCAAGGAGACGCAGTTTCAAGACGAGACACTTTGCAAACTTAGAGAGCAAGTGCTGGCAGAAACACTTGAAGGATTCTCAATCGCCAGTGACGGAGCGCTGAAGAATGGTACGAGGCTTTGTGTACCAACTGGCGAACTGAGGAACGAGCTGATGCAAGAAACGCACCAGTCACAGTATTCCATACATCCTGGAGCCAACAAAATGTATCGGGATATGCGTACCATTGCTTGGTGGTTTGGAATGAAGAAAGACGTGGCCAGGTATGTTGCTAGATATTTAATTTGTCAACCAGTAAAGGCTTGCAGACAGAGACCAGCAGGACTATTGCAGCCGCTTGACATTTCGGAGTGGAGATGGGAGCATATAACAATGAATTTTGTATCGGGACTGCCTCGATCCCAAGGAGGGAATGATGCCATTTGGGTTATCGTGGACCGACTGACGAAGTCAGCTCACTTTATCCCCTTCAAGGTTGGTCTATCTACCGAGAAGTTGGCAGCACTGTACATACGGAACATCTACCGGATTCATGGAGTTCCGATAAGTATCGTATCTGACAGAGATACTAGATTTACCTCTCACTTTTGGAAGAGTTTGCATGACAGTTTGGGAACACAACTGAAGTTCAGCGCCGCCTACCACCCCAGACTGACAGGCAATCAGAGAGAACAATATAGACGCTAGAAGACATGCGGAGATTCTGCGTCTTGGAATTTGGAGGGTCTTAGGAAGACCATTTGTACTTGGTAGAATTCTCCTACAACAGCAGCTACCAAGCTAGTATCGGTATGACACCGTTCGAGGCACTCTATGGACGTCGTTGCCGCACTCCATTTGCTTGGGACGACGTCGAAAAACGAGCGTTGCTTGGACCTGAGAAGGTAACTGTAGGGTGTGAAAATTATGACACGCTGACATGAGACTCAGTCAAAGCCATACGCTCTAGGCTATACACTCAGTCAAAGTCATACGCTCAGTCAAAGCCATACGCTCGAGGCTATACGCTCAGCCATAGCCATACGCTCATCCAAAGGCCGTACGCTCAGTGAATATTTTATTATTTTCTGAGATGACAGTACAGCATGTATTTAATAAAGGATGAATCTGACACTTCGTCTTTCGTGCAAAGACAGCTGTCCAATGAAGACTAGCCGTCCTATAGGTTTTCGAAGAGTCGGTTTTGTCTTTTACGAGGACAGCTCAGCATCTCGCATAAATGTAAAAGCCATCATTACTGTCAGTTTTGACAGTCTGTCAGCCATCATATCCGCAGTCACGACGCTCGAGAAGATTTTGTCAGTTATTGGAAGATATGGCGTATCAAAGAAGATTGATGATGGCCACGTGTCTACTTATTCAAACATGTCACGTGTTTACTTATTCAAACATACGACTCCTTGCCAACCAAGTGAGCGTATGGATTCCATACGACTCCTTGCCAACCAAGTGAGCGTATGGATTCCATACGACTCCTTGCCAACCAAATGAGCGTATGGATTCCATACGACTCCTTGTCAAGTGAGCGTATAGTTTCCATATGACTCCCTGTCAATAATGTGAGCGCATCAGCTTTATATGGTTCTATGCTGTCCAAGTCAGCGTATGCAAGGCATGTGCCTTCAAAAGCTAGCGTATGACTCTTCTTCTAAGGCAGCGTATCACAGCAGTTGTATCCAGAATGATTTTCAACGTGCAGTTAACACACGTTCTCACGTGTCCTGCACTCAGTTATCCACTTCTTCAGAAGTTATGCAACGTGGCATTCATGCCATCAATCTCTCCTGAATATGCTCCACTACTTTCAACCGCACGCTAATGTGTCTCCATCAGAATTTGCCACGCGTCCCTGCAGTTATGCACACATCAAGTAACTACCTGAGCGTATGCTTAAGGACAGTTATCCTGAACTCTATAAAAGAGAGTTTCTTCATCTTCTTCAGACACTACAGTCAATTTCAGAGAGAACAGAGAGATTGCCCAGTTGCTGTCCAAGTTCTTCAAAGTTCGAGTTTTCTTCATCGCATCGTCCAAGGGATAAAGTAATCGTCTTCTAGATTAGATTCCTACAGTTGTAATTTTCTCAGATACAAAATAAATAAAGTGAATTTATTTATGAAAAACAAATTGGTGACTCTGCTGGGGAAAGCTGTCTCCTCCAACGAGATAGCAACAACTCAATGCGATACTTCGTCGATCGGCTCAACGAAGAAGACGATGGTCGTACAATTCGACCAATCTGCTTATGAAGAAATGCTGAAGGCGAAGGAGGGCCGAACTGCTTCCTCCGCTCTTCCTGCTGCCAAGAAGAAGGGACACTCTGTCTATGTCCCTAAGTCTTCTTCAACAGCCCGAGACGCTTCTGTCACTTCTCACGCTGACAAGAACATGTCTTCAACTTCCACGAAGCACACTTTGGCTTCCCTGAACACGGCAACAGTGGCTTCTCCTAGTCACGCAGACAAAGTTGGTTCTTTAACCAAGTCAGCGTGTACAAGGAAAACCATCTCTGGACATGTCAAAGTCCCTTCTCCCTCTACTCTTACGACAGCTGTCGGCTCTTT
Organism: Iris pallida; assembly: GCA_029216955.1. Taxonomy (NCBI): domain Eukaryota; kingdom Viridiplantae; phylum Streptophyta; class Magnoliopsida; order Asparagales; family Iridaceae; genus Iris; species Iris pallida. The sequence goes on along the minus strand of JANAVB010038335.1, from coordinate 32,117 downwards.
AGCCATTGATGACTCTGTGCGTATGGCATTCAAAGGGCAGCGTACGGCAAAGACAGCGTACAAAAGCCAACATCAGGCAGTGTACGCTAAGCCAAAGCCAGCGTATGCTAATAAAAAGGCAGCGTATGACCAGAAGTCCAAACTGAAGTCAGCGTATGCTAACAGATACAGTCCTTTGACTGTTTCTCAAATCAAGCTGGGGGTTCTCTTCCACAGAACATACAAATGATTCCCTCTCAACTTGCACATCTTGTGCCAACCAAGGAGAAAGACTCTTTAATCAACTCCTCTACTCCTAAGGTCTTTACCTCTGGAGTTAATTTGACTAGTACTCTTACTAGATCAAACAAAGGAAAACGCCTTTTGGCTAATTCCTCTAAAGATGGATTATTACCGACTCCCAGTCGGAATAATACTCATCTTCCTTCTCTCAAAATTTCTCGATCTGAGAAAGGCAAATTACAAGTATCCAAGACTGATATCAAAGTCAGATCTCCTACGGATCTTCGTAACAAGCTTAATCAGAATCGTCTCGATTCCACTGAGACAAGTATATTAGACCCTGATACAGAATATGCCAAAAATTATGTGGCTCAAATTAATCAGTCTTTATACACTCAAGAACCGAGAAGACAGAAGAACAAAAGACAAGTTTCTACACAGAAACTATCTTCAAGAACTTCCCAATCTGTTCCTACAGATCTCCAGGAATATTTGCAAAATAAACGGAGAATTGACACTCCATCAGGCTATGATATTGCTCATATTTGCCATGAAAAGCATGGTTGCAACTTCCAACCTCGAGTTGTAATTCAATGTTGTTGTTCACCAAAAAGACAATCTGTTTTCGAACGGATTCAATATGAACCAATATTGGATGATGATGAACCGCTTTATGCTTCTGTCAACATGACCTCCAGAAATATTAGGGGTAGCCTACGATCTGATGCTATATCAAATTCTGAAGATGGTGTTTATCTCGACACCCGATCCAGGACCGGAGCCTTGGCCAGGATCTCTTCTTCTTCTCATCCAAGTGATAATCCGGAGATCACAGAGGACTTCCTTGGAGAATCCAACTTTTCAGTATTGACTCCCGTAAATAGCCTCGGGAAAGATACTGATTCACACAGTGATGATTCAGAACAGACTGTTTCATCATCTATTCCTCGAATGATTACTACTTTCATGGCAGAGGGCAATTATGAACCTTCAACTAGCACCGAAGCTCATGAACAAATGATTTCTTCCTTAGAACAACAGTTGCGAGCTATGGCAGATACATTGAATGCTATGCACACTCTTATGCAAGCTCAACATCAAACTCAGCAAGTCCAACGGACAGCTCCTCCAGTTGTATTAAATACTCCTATTGTTCCAAACCCGGAACCCTCTACTATTTCGGGGGTACAATCCAATGTTCCTGTACAACCCACTCCAAGTCAGTCTGGAGCTGGGGGTGGTACATATGCTGCAGTCCCTCCTCCCAATTACACTCAACAAGTTACAACTCCCAAATCTTCTGGAATTGTTACTGAAGAGTTAAGGAATCTCCGAACTCAATTTGAAGCATTCAAACAGAAGGATGGCTTACAAAGGTTAGGTATCAAGCAACCTTACCCGATAGAATGGAAGCAAGTATCATATCCTCCTAAATACAAGCCTCCGACTATCTCTTTCTTTGATGGGACAACCTCCCCAAGTCAATTCATTAATCACTTTGAAGTAATGACTGATCAACTGCAACCAAGTGACGCCCTCCTTACTCGGGTGTTTGTTGGGTGTCTCAAAGGAACGGCTTATGAATGGTATAGAAGTCTTCCTGATGGGTGCATTACTTCATTTGCCGGTTTCAAGCAAATATTTCTTGAACGGTTCTATGAAGGGCACAATGACATGACCATGTCAGCCCTCATAAGAATTAAACAGAAAAATAACGAAACCACCGAGGACTTCATTGAAAGATTCAGAAGAAAAGCCCTCAAAATGCCTCTCGGAACTCCCGATGCTGTTACTATCGACACTTGCAAGTCGAATCTCTTACCAATTATCAGCATATGGACAGGGTCCACTCAGTTCCAAGATTGGCCTTCTTTCATTGTCAGTGCCAAGGCTGCTGAAGTCAGTGCTGAGACCTTCAAAGGTCTGGGGGTACAAATGGCTCCCAAGGAATCAAATCAGAGTGCTAGCAATAGTACTCGACCCAACAATCGCAAAGGGAAATAAGCTCTTGAAGTCAATCTCCAAAGCAGTAGTCAAGAGGTAAAGACTACCCAAGCTACTCCAGCTCCAACAAATCAACAACAGAGACCTCCTCGGCCGAAGGAAGAATATTCTTTTGACGATGACGATGTTCAGGGTATCTTTGAATGCTTGCTCAAAGGTAATAAGATTCAATTGCCAAAAATTAAAAAGCCTGATGAAGCCAATAAGACAGATCATCCGAAATACTGTCCATATCATAGAATGCTGGGTCATACAATCCGATCTTGCTATGTATTAAAAGGGAAGATTCAAGAGATGATTAAATCAGGAGCTGTGACACTAACACCCAAAGACAAAACAGTCACAACAAATGTAATTACAATGCAGTTCGGTGACTTCCCTCCCTTAATGGTAGAAAGTGGGATTGTTCCTATCCCCAAAGCAACTCTCGAAGTTGTAAACATCCCACCAGCACAGAATGACGGACTTGTTCCTGTCACAACTAAGAAGGGAGAGATCATGTGGATTCACCCGGATTTAATGACGGAGTTCGAAACGTCTTCCTCTTCTCCTCGGAAGATTCTCTCATCTAAAAAGAAGCTCGGGAAGATTAAGTCATGCAATGTGACTTCTAGTTTCACACCCGATTTTTACCTAACCTCTACTTTCATCTTGGCAAGAAATTCACTCCCTACGGAGATAAAATCTGTACCTCAATTTGAAGATAGGTACAAGCCTGCTTTTCATCTATACAGTTCACAATCTCGTAAATTGATGGCGAAGATGGGTTATGATCTAGCCACTGCTCCTGGTTTGAACTCAGGCAAAGGACTCCGAGCACCTTTAGCCATCACTATGACGCATAATCAATCTCGTGTTGGCCTTGGTTTCTGGAATAAAGCTCTCATCAAACATGAAAGAACCAAGAGCAAGATAAAGAATTGCCACATGGTTTCCATAGACCCTGAACCAGAATCTGAAGTTGAAGTTCATGCTGGAACTCGGTTAGGAAAAATATATCTGAAAGATTATGCTGAAATTCCTGAAGAAACTTCTGATGTCCCTCCGGTTACAGCTCCAACACCAGTCTCTACTGAAGAGCCTTTAAATGTTCCTGTTGAGACAGTTCCTTCTAAACCAACAGCAGCTGACAAAGGCAAACAACAAGTCCGCTTCGACAAACCATTGAAGAAGTCATCTCCTACAGGACTTGAAAAGCCTTATAATTTTGATATATTGGCTCAACTAGCCAATACCCCAGCTAAATTATCAATCTTCGAGCTCTTACGCCTCTCTAAAGAGACTCGAGAAACTCTAAGTGAAGCACTGCTGCAAGCAGAAACCTGCCTAACTCTTCTCAAGAAATTGGAAACAGAATCTGTTTCTCATTGCCATAATGTATTGGAATTTATTCCAGACATTACCTTTACGCAGGACGATATGCTGCTAGAGGATAATCGACATGACCGTCCTTTATATCATACAGGATATATTGATTCTATGAAGGTTGATCGTCTCCTGATTGATCCAGAATCCGCTCTCAGTATTATGCCAAAAGCTATGCTAGATGCACTGAAGATACCTGTGCATAGTCTTTCCAGCACTATCACTACCATCTTGGGATTCAATCAAGGAAAAAGTGAGCCTTTGGGCAAGATTTGCCTCAAATTTCAAATCGGCGATCTTCGCACTAAAGTTACTTTTTACATCATCGACAATCATGGTTGCTCATACAATGCTCTATTGGGGAGACCATTCTTGCATGAACATAATGTCGTTCCTTCGATTCTTCATCAGTGCTTCAAATATGTTGATGATAATGGAGAAGTTCAAAAGGAGGTTGCAGATCTCTATCCATTCAAAGGAGTTGAAGCTTACTTCAATGATGCTCGCATGTACAAAGATGAATACTCAAAAGTCTTACAAGCTATGGATAATGATGATGAGATAGCAAAAGTTGGCACTTTTGTTATTCCTGTAAAAGGGCGTATCACTCCTCCGCAGTCTGTTCAATCATCCGAAGAAGGCTCACTGGTAATTTCTGTCAGTGGACGTACTACTTCATCACCTGCCCAGGCTCCACAAGGCTCACTGATAATTTCTGTCAGTGGACGTACTACTGTGTTGTCTTCCCAAGCTCCATAAAGTTCACTGATAATTCCTGTCAGTGGACGTACCACTCCCCCTCCACCTTCTCAGGCTAGACCAGATACTCTAGTCATTCCAGTCAGTGGACGTACTACTTATCCACAATCTTCTTCAAGGGAGCTCACCTCTTCTGAGCCTTTTGTTATCGATCTTAATCGAAACAAAACTTCTGATCACTCTTCCTCTTCCCCTTTTTCATTAATTTGACTAAGTCTGATAAGGCTCAGCCTTCTGTTGTAAATACAGTATCTAATATTAATGAAGCATCTCCTTTGCAGTATATTGATGTCTGTAATCATGTACAAAGTTATTTACAATTGCTAGATAGCTTAGAGTCACTAACTATAGGGGTTGTTCAAACTCTTCATACAGACGTATCATTGGAATCCATACAAAAATTATACTTCGTGGTCCCTGCTAGAAAGAAGGGAGAAAATCCAATCTTCTTTTATAAAGGACCCCAGAATCCTCCTAACTGGGAAGAAGATGACACAAACGACGATACTGGAAGGTTACAACTGCGTCGCTACAGTCAGCAATCTAAAAATATCATCAAGAATATGGGTTATGACTTTAGAACCAGTCTCAATAATAGAAAAGGAAGAAGAATGCCTGTTCGAATTCCTCCATTAAAATACGGAAGGACAAAATGTGGTTTAGGTTACATTGCTCCTACCTCCTTTATCAACATCGTCCATGAAGATTCAAAATCCGATAAAGACGAACGATCTGAGTCTTCTGATTCCCTCTCTTGGGATTCTGACACGAGTATTGGCGATCTCCATCGCTCTATTTTATCCATCAATATGGTCTCCGTTGGTGGCCCGCAAGAAAATGATGAAGATGAGGATGATTTTGAAATATCACCTGAATCAGAACAATGGGCTTAAAGATTAGATAATCAATGGGAATTCAGGTTCGAGCAGAGGGAACCTCCTACTGAAGATAAACTGATCCAAATTGATGTTGGTGAAGAAGGGTCTCCTAAACCAATATTCATCAGTGAAAGTCTTTCAGAAACAGATAAGCAAGAAATGATCAAGCTTATTCATGATTATATCGATGTCTTTGCCTGGAGTTATGAGGATATGCCAGGACTAGATCCAAAGATTGCAATGCACAAACTCAATATCATGCCAAATGCTAGACCAGTCAAACAACAACAGCGATGATTTCGTCCAGACATCATGGATGCAATTGAAGCTGAAGTCAACAAGCTTATGGCTTCTGGATTTATTCGAGAGGAACAACATCCTGAATGGATGGCTAACATCGTTTCTGTCCTTAAAAAGACTGGCAAGATCCGAGTCTGTATAGACTTTCGCGATCTCAATGCAGCTTGTCCTAAAGACGAGTTTCCTCTTCCAATTACAGATGTCATGATCGACAATACATGTGGTTTCGAACGAATGTCATTCATGGACGGGTATTCGGGATACAACCAGATCAAAATGTTTCCAGATGATAAAAAACACACTTCCTTCAGAATGCCGATCGGTACATACTGTTATACAGTGATGCCGTTTGGTCTCAAGAATGCAGGGGCAACATATCAGCGAGCAATGAGCACTATATTCCGCGAACATCTCCGAAAAATAGTCGAATGCTATGTTGATGATATTGCAGTCAAAAGTCGACGAAAGGAGGATCATATCCAAGATTTGAAGACTATCTTTGATTTAATGCGTCAGCATCAACTTAAAATGAACCCTACTAAGTCCTTCCTGGGCGTCTCTAGTGGTAAATTTCTCGGCTTCGTCATTACTGCTAAAGGTATACACGTGGATCCCGAGAAGATCAAATCCATTCAAGAGATGCGTCCTCCACGCACCTTAAAAGAGCTACGAGGATTTCAAGGAAGAATTGCTTATATCAGGAGATTCATTTCCAACTTATCAGGACGCTGCAGACCATTCAATAAACTTTTGAAGAAAGGTGTATCTTTCGTCTGGAACGAAGAATGTCAAAAAGTATTTGACGATATTAAACAGTATCTCATGAACCCTCCAGTTTTGGTACCTCCCGTCTCGGGAATACCATTCCTTCTATATGTTCGAGCCATGGATCATTCTCTTGGTGCATTACTTGCCCAGAAAAATAAAGATGGCCATGAACAGGCTATTTATTATCTCAGTCGTACAATGACAGGTGCTGAACCGCGTTATTCTCCAATCGAGAAAGAATGCCTAGCATTAATATTTGCTGTTCAGAAAACGCGACATTATATTATCGGTCAAACGATTCACGTCATTTCTAGAGTGAATCCTATCAGAATTATGATAAAGAAACCTGGTATTCTCAACTCCAGACAAGCTAATTGGGGAATCTTGTTAGCTCAATAAGATATGCATTATATTCCTCAGAAGTCAGTTAAAGGACAGGCTCTTGCTGATTTTCTGGCAGCTCATGCGATTCCAGAAGATTCTAAATTATATGATGAGATTCCTGATGAAGTTCTGGATTCAAATCTAGTTTCTGAAGAAATTCCTACCTGTCGTCTATTCTTTGATGGAGCATCTAGAATAGGTCCTAATGGCGATATTGTCGCTGGAGTTGGGATTGTTCTTGTATCCCCAGAAGGATTAACTATTCAAAGGGCTTATTCTCTAGATCAATCATGTTCAAACAATGTAGCCGAATACAATGCATTACTCATCGGCCTTCAACTTGCTAAACATCTAGATATTCAATATTTGGAAGTTTATGGAGACTCCAAGCTTATCATCAATCAGATCAGAGGAACGTATGAAGTTCGTCATCAGGATTTGATACCTTATCATCGAGCAGCACTCTCTATAGCCTCATCTTTTGAAGGTTTCTTTATTGAACATGTTCGACGAGCCTATAATGCAAAAGCTGATGCTTTAGCTAATCTTGCTGCTGTATTAGCTATACCAATCAGACGTCAGCAAGTGATAGTGGTTTATAACCGAGAACTATTCTGTGTTGAGAATAATTTGGCTTTGGCTTTTCCCCATAATCCTCATAAAGATTCTTTCAACCTTAATACTGGATTAAAATTTGACAAAGTGTTCTCGTCTTCTTCCGATTCTACTATGGAATATGTCTTTTCTAATGAAACAGAAGCCATAACTGAAGACTGGAGACGCCCATTTCTAGACTTTGTATTATATGACATACTTTCCGATAATCCGAGTGAAGCAGCGTCTATTCGGCGTAGATCTCTCAGATTCTATTATAATCATACGACGAAGACATTATATCGTCGGTCTTACGACGGTCTTCTCCTCCGATGCATTGCTGGTGAAGAAGCACAACAGATAATCCGTGAAGCACATGATGGTGTTTGCGGAGCTCATCAACCAGGTCCTAAACTTCAAGATCGTATCCGACGTATGGGTTATTATTGGCCCACGATGGTGGCTGACGCTATTCAATATGCTCGGAAATGTAAAGCCTGTCAAATTCATGCAGACTTTATCCATCAACCGTCAGAGTTCTTACACCCAACAGCGACATCATGGCCCTTTGAAGCTTGGGGCATGGACGTCATTGGTCCCATCAACCCACCATCATCAAGAGGACATCGGTTTATTCTAGCAATAACCGATTACTTTTCCAAATGGGCTGAAGCAATCCTGTTATCTGAAGTTAAAACTTCTAGTGTTATCAACTTCGTCAAACATCATGTTATCTATCGATTTGGTGTTCCTCGGCGTATTATCTATGATAACGGACCGCAGTTCGTCAGTCAGAAATTTACTCGATTCTGCGACGATCATCGGATTAATAATTTAGCTTCTACAGCATATAATCCAGCAGCGAATGGATTGGCAGAAGCTTTCAATAAAATGATCATCAAACTCTTGAAAAAGTTTGTTTCTTCCAACAAATGCAACTGGAGCGAGAAGCTTGGTGAATGTTTATGGGCCTGCCGCACCACAGTTCGCAATGCGACTGGATGTACACCTTTCTCTTTGGTATATGGGTGTGAAGCTGTTCTTCCCTTGAGATCCAGATTCCTTCTCTAAGAATTGCGATCTCCAATGAACTTACAACAGAAAACAATGATCGTCTTCGACTTCAAGAATTGGAAGCTCTAGATGAAAAACGATTGTATGCTCAACAAAATATCGAGCTGTATCAGGCCCGAATGTCAAAAGCTTTTAACCGGAAAGTCAAAGTCAGAGCATATCAGAAGGGAGAACTGGTCCTTACTGTCAGACGTCCTATGACCATGACACATATGAGCAAAGGCAAATTTGATGCGAAATAGGAAGGCCCATTCATAATAAACAAAGTCTTCTCTAACGGAGCATATCAACTTGCCTCTATGGATGGGAAAGTCACGATGATGCCCATCAATGACAAATTCTTAAAGAAATATTATGTATAATATTTTCATCATTCCCCAGCAAATATGAAATCAAAGTTAATTCTTCTTTACAAAAGTTATCTCGATATCGTTATCCCCAGAGGAAACTGATATTCCACCATGTATCATCTTCCCAGAGAATTTGATATTTTGTTTTATTAGATCCCCAGTGGTTTTAATAAAGATCTTGAATAGAAAATCATGTCCATATTACCTCTGAATTTTCTATCTCAGTATGTATCATATTTTCTATTCTATGAAAATGATATCTCGTCTTTTGATTTCCGAATCCAAAGATCATGGAAAATAGAATCTAAAGATATCTTTATATCTGAATTCTGTTTTCTCTAATCAGTATTAAACTAAAAATCTTTGGTTTAATATCATGATAGAGTTGCAAAGTTTATTTGTATATTCTATATTATTGAAATATGTCATGTATTATTTATCTCTGAACATGTTTTCTACAAAAATATTATCCACAAAATTGAAATCAAGCCAAGATGTTCATTTCTTTAATCAGAATCAAATATTGATTACAATTGGATTTCAAAAATTCAGTACATAAAAAATGTAAAAGAACTATTTAGGAGGAGTAATGATCTCCTGAATACGAACGATTACATTATTCATCTTTTCATCATGAGCTTTCTTGATTCGCTCTGCTGTTTCCGCTCCAATCATCCGTTGGTCATATTCTACAATAATAGAGCTACGGCGATTGGTCTCTTCAATCTGATTGGTTTGCATCAATTCTCGCTCCTGCTGTAAAACTTGACAGCGTTCAGTTGCAGATTTACGATCAGTAGCAATATCTGATTGTTCTTTTTCCACAGAGGCAATTTGCTCCTGAATACGAGCTAGCTCTTCCTTCAGCTTTCTAAGATCTTCAGCTTTTGACGCTTCATCTTTCTCTAGGCGTTCCATATTCTGACGAGTACTTATTATTTCTTCGTCTTTCGCCATTAACTCTTTGGAAGACTGAGCGAGAAATTCTGTCAGAGCAATGTGCTGAGCTTGAGCTTCATTCTCCAATTGAGCAATCTCAGCTGCAGTCAGGGAATTAATATCCTCCTTTTTTATCTCCTAATATTTATGGATGTTTGCTTCTAAATCATTCAGGAGATGTTCAAAAAAGACACACTGGGTCCCATAACCAGCATGTCTCAAAGCTGAAAGTGGAAAACTAGTCGCTTTTCGAAGACTCGAAAAGGGCATAGTCTCATCCTTCATAAGTCGTCTTGAGAATGTATCCAGATACGAATAAATAATATCTGAATACATCCCCATGATCTTTGCTATCCCTGTATCAAAACCGGGAGTCGCTGCAATAGTAGGGGAAGGAGCAGGAGGAGCCTCTATTCTTGGAGCTGAAGTTAGTGCTTTTGGAGAACTCGGTAAATGTGAACTCCCCTCACCCACATCAGTTTGAACAAGTGGGGCTTGAGTAGAACTCATAGCCGGTGCAGTACCTACAGCTGTTAGGAATCAAAGAAGCATGATCAAAACCAAAAGACAATAAAGTAGAGACAAGACAAAACTTTGATGAATAAAATATTACCTGGAGCTGGTTCATATTCAGTTTCCTTCGGATCATTCAGCCCGGCTCGTAGTCTGTTCAGAGTACTTTCTGATACGGGGTTTATTTCACTGCTTCCCGCCCCAGAAGTACTCGGAACTTGAACTTCTATATGCCTCTCCGGCTCTGGTGTCAACCCTGAGTGTTGACCAATGGTCTTCAGTACATCAATTGGAGCCTTAGACGGTAATTCATCGTCTATCTCCATGTCTTCTTCTCCAGAAGAATGAGATGACGATTCATAGTCAACTTGTTCGCTCTCTGAAGCTTCAGCAATTGGATTGAGAGAAGTGGCTTCCTTCACTGATTCTTCCGAAATCAGTAAGTCATTAGCCGTTTCAGTCTGATGCTCGGCCTCTACCGCAGGCTGACTAATTTCCTGCGCATCATCGGTCATTTGTGGAACTGAGCCTATATCAGAAGGTATGGAAGATCCAGCAGGTTCAGGAATATCTTCTTCAACAGGTTCTGCCTTCACAGAAAAATCAAAAGCAGCTTGTTTTTCTGAAGCCAATCGCATAGCACGATCGGTAGGACTCTCTGCATCCAGACAAATCACGGATTTAGTTTTTGAAACTATCACTTTCTTTCCTATTCTTTTAGTTAATAGAACAGTAGGATAATTGTCTATTGGATCACTACCTGCTTCATCAACATCTCTGACTCGATTAGACACAGGAGAATTCCCTGGAATAGTAATTCCTCCGCGACTTCGAGTCTCTGCTCGAGTAGCTCTTTTGCAGTAGGACCAGCAGCACTTTTACCCCGCTTCCTCTTCGGGGTATTATCAATAGATATACTCTCTTCAGCACTCCCGATGGGTACATGCAATGGTTGATGAAGGTCATCAGAGAAGAAAGTCTCCAAAACATCATCATCAACTTCATCAGTGGCCAGAGAATCTTCTTTGTCATGACAATCTCTAGGCAAGGCTGATTTGGTTGATCTCTTTTCAACATGAATAAAGCTTCTGCCTAAGATGCTAAATTTTTTATCAAAAGTATTAGCTGATACATAGAATCTGGCATAGGACGCCAATATTCTAGCTCCTCTCCGATAGCTGGCCGGATCTGGCATAGAAAAGGTAGCCCCTGTACTTTTGCCAATGTAATATAGCCAAGCTCTGGCACCATCAATCAACCCTCCTTGATAACCAAAACACGTCGTTGCATTGCCTACATGCAACTGATCGTAACCAAATTGCCGAGCAAATCTGCTCGGGAGATATGGCTCTAGATAAGTGATATTGTCACGGCGGCAGATTAAATGAGATGGCCTGATTCTCTTTAGCCATTCATGTTGGATATCATCCAACTCATTAGCACCAACACCGTCAATCAATTTCCCAGGCATGCTCTCATAACCAACAGGTGGAGGAACACAAGTGAAGCTCCATAGTTCTCCCCTGTTTAATATAGTTCTGCAATCGGTCAAAGTGTCATATCTCCACTTCGGTATGTGCTTGTACCTTTCCAGAAAGGTATCATCTGGTCTAGCCATCCCAGCACTCATGAGAGATTCGAAATGCAGAAGCAGCCATCCAAATAAATATGTAAAAGGCATTTCTACCCGAGAAAAGGATGTAAGGCTCTTCCTTGCCAATTCAAACATTCTGTCTGTGTATGCCCTTAATCCAGCATTCAGACGGCGGGTCATTACTGTCAGTAAATCCATTTTATACCCAAAAACTAGACGAACTGCTGCGAAGACAACTCCTCTGTGCATTCTGTCTGCTGAACAGGTGCCAGGTACTACAAACTTTCTTAGCCAGAGAGATATAAAACCGGCCAGATGACCTTCAGCAGATAATTCTCGGCCACCCTGCTTAATATAGGTCTCTAACCTATCACCGGCTTTGTAGGTGTCTATATCTTCTTCGACGATAATGTCGTCATGATTTGTCTCCCGGATTAATCTGTTAATCTCGGCTTGACTCAAGGGTTTAAATTTACCAACATACTGATCAGTCTTTTTCTTCTTTTGAACTTCGTCAGTACGGCCTTGAAACAAATAAGCCATCCACTTCGAAGAATAGCAGTTGGAGTCCCCCTCTCCACCTTGTCCCTTATAAAAAGCTTTACATATGCTGTAATGGCACATTAATTCTTCAAATACATAAAGAATCAGTGGGTTAGCTTCAGAAATCTTATTCATTTCATCAACAAAAGGGATATATTCTTCATATGGTAAATCTGCTGTTGGTAGCTGAGAAATATAAGCCATTTCATGAAGGGCGAATCCCATCTCGCCCCTTGGGGTCATAAAGGTGCCGGTACGATAGTTATATCTCTCCGCTAACGCCAAGAACAGATCCGGGTTTGGCTTAAAACCATAAGCAGTACACTTAATGGCATCATATAGGCCTATCGCCTTTAACTGTGTACCAAAGTTCTGCAGAATCCATCTCACTAGAGCAGTCCATCTAATATTTTTCGGGTTCACTAGGCCGGTAAGTCTCATAGACTGTTTTGGGTATATGGCATTTTTCAGTTGAGCAAATTCGTTTGCAAAAATTGGGACTCTGACTGGATTCAGCAGTGCCGAGTCCTCAGGAGGGATGGTGGCAGGTAGCAGTCCTCGCAGAGATGTGACATGTGGTTCAGTACCACTGCGGAATCTTCCTTGACGATATCCGATCCACCCAGCCTTTGCTTGTCGGGATGGAGTGATATCCCACTTCATCTGTCTTTGTTGACCCGAGTGGAATAAACGAGCTATATTAATGCTTTTTGTCAAACCAGTTAGATACATGGGCTGATTCACATTACCATCCCTATGATAAGAATATGCTACTTTATCGAGAGCAGGCTGGGAGTTCATGTCAATAGCATCTCCAAAAAGGAATATTGGCTTCAAGTGGGTAACACCATCCACACTCTGTAATGGCAGTCCACTCATCAAGTTCAGCAAAGTATCATCTTCCTGATTTGTCAAAAGAGCTATTCTTGTAGAAGGTCCATCGAATTGGGGAAAACGAACATGTGATAGGTCACTTCTATAGTTATTTCCTACACTTCCTTCAAATTCTGCCTCCTGAGCTAGAATATCCACTGCAAATGAAGAATGAAGTATTAGAAATCTTCAACGTCAAGAGAGGATAAAGTTTAACATACGCTCAGTTTTTACTAAGCGTACAGCTCAACATACGCTCAGTTTTACTAAGAGTACAGCTCAACTTATGCTCAATTTTTACTAAGCGTATGGCAGACTCAAGGTTCAGCATACGCTCAGTTTTTCTTAAGCGTATGGTAGATTCAAGGTTCAACATACGCTCAGTTTCCTTAAGCGTATGGCAGACTCAAGGTTCAGCATACGCTCAGTTTTCTTTAAGTGTATGGCAGACTCAAAGTTCAGCATACGCTCAATTTTTCTAAAGCGTATGGCAGACTCAAGGTTCAGCATACGCTCAGTTTTCTTTAAGCGTATGGCAGACTCAAGGTTCAGCATACGCTCAGTTTTTCTAAGCGTATGACAGACTCAAGGTTCAGTATATGCTCAGTTTATCTTAAGTGAATGATTTTAAAAGTTCAGTTTATGATCAGTTTGAGCGTATCAGCGTATAGTTGACAAGATGATCATCAAAAATTACGCTAACACAGGAGTTAACGTATCTCAATGAGACAAATTGCCATAGCATATTCTTTTAAGATAGCGTATTTTGATATCTCTATCAAAATACGCGTATCTTACAGATATACGCTCCAAACATATTTTTCGTAAAAACGAAAAACATGGAATACGGCTAAAACCTAAATAGGGAAGCGTATTTGCTGACGTATTAACCCTAAAGAGGGATACGTTTTCTGAGTTTTGTTCTAACCAGAGCCCTAAAAAAGGAATAGTTATTTGTTCATCATCTTCGTCCTCACCATAGAGAGGTTTCAATGGCCGTTCACTGCGTGAAATACGCTGACTGGCCGTCTTCTTGGTGGTGGCAGTGTCGATGGCAGGATGAGACGACTCCTCAGGGGCTTTCCCCTTTTCTTTCGCAGAAGCATCAGCTTTGGGCGCCATTAATGGAGGTTGAGTCGAAGACAAAGAAGGGGAAGAAGGATTTTGAGTTTCTGAAAGCACTTTTCTCTCTCGAAAGCAAAAGTTGTGGTAAAGAAATAAAATAGGTTTTGGAAGACCTATTTATAGAAGAAAGGAAGAAGTTCAAACGGCGGATATTCTTTAAACAAAATCCCTAAAGATTTGTACTGATATTGAGGAAGATAACAAACTCATGCCAGCGTGTCAGGACTTATTCTCACTTTAAAGTTCAAAGTAATTTCGAACTTTTGAAATTCATAAAGTTCGAAAACTTTGAAGGGGGTCTTGTAGGGTGTGAAAATTATGACACGCTGACATAAGACTCAGTCAAAGCCATACGCTCTAGGCTATACACTCAGTCAAAGTCATACGCTCAGTCAAAGCCATACGCTCGAGGCTATACGCTCAGCCATAGCCATACGCTCATCCAAAGGCCGTACGCTCAGTGAATATTTTATTATTTTCTGAGATGACAGCACAACATATATTTAATAAAGGATAAATCTGACACTTCGTCTTTCGTGCAAAGACAGCTGTCCAATGAAGACTAGCCGTCCTATAGGTTTTCGAAGAGTCGGTTTTGTCTTTTACGAGGACAGCTCAGCATCTCTCATAAATGTAAAAGCCATCATTACTGTCAGTTTTGACAGTCTGTCAGCCATCATATCCGCAGTCACGACGCTCGAGAAGATTTTGTCAGTTATTGGAAGATATGGCGTATCAAAGAAGATTGATGATGGCCACGTGTCTACTTATTCAAACATGTCACGTGTTTACTTATTCAAACATACGACTCCTTGCCAACCAAGTGAGCGTATGGATTCCATACGACTCCTTGCCAACCAAGTGAGCGTATGGATTCCTTACGACTCATTGCCAACCAAATGAGCGTATGGATTCCATACGACTCCTTGTCAAGTGAGCGTATAGTTTTCATACGACTCCCTGTCAATAATGTGAGCGTATCAGCTTTATATGGTTCTACGCTGTCCAAGTCAGCGTATGCAAGACATGTGCCTTCAAAAGCTAGCGTATGACTCTTCTTCTAAGGCAGCGTATCACAGCAGTTGTGTCCAGAATGATTTTCAACGTGCAGTTAACACACGTTCTCACGTGTCCTGCACTCAGTTATCCACTTCTTCAGAGGTTATGCAACGTGGCATTCATGCCATCAATCTCTCCTGAATATGCTCTACTACTTTCAACCGCACGCTAATGTGTCTCCATCAGAATTTGCCATGCGTCCCTGCAGTTATGCACACGTCAAGTAACTACCTGAGCGTATGCTTAAGGACAGTTATCCTGAACTCTATAAAAGAGAGTTTCTTTATCTTCTTCAGACACTACAGTCAATTTCAGAGAGAACAGAGAGATTTCTCAGTTGCTGTCCAAGTTCTTCAAAGTTCGAGTTTTTTTTATCGCATCGTCCAAGGGATAAAGTAATCGTCTTCTAGATTAGATTCCTACAGTTGTAATTTTCTTAGATACAAAATAAATAAAGTAAATTTATTTATGGAAAACAGTAACCGATGCAGCAGAGAAGGTGAGAATGATCAGAGACAAGCTCAGGATTGCCCAAGACAGACAGAAGCATTGGGTTAATAGTAGTCGTCGACCAGTGAAGTTTGAAGAAGGAGATAGCATTTTTGTGAAGTTTTCTCCTACCAGAGGAACAATCAGTTTTGACGGAGTTGGGGATTGAGGCCAGGTACACCAGGCCATTTGAAGTTTAAGACGAGTCGGAAGTAGCGTACCGGTTAGCTCTACCAGCTAATCTTGAGAGTGTGCACAACGTCTTCTACGTATAACAGCTCAGACGCTACATTCCGGATCCGAGTCACATTTTGGATAATTCAGAGCTTAAGATTGGACTCAACCTTTCAGTGCCAGAGAAACCAGTAGCAAGCGTAGTCAGAGGTGAGAAGAAGATCAGAAATTTTGTGCCATTACATAACTCCTATTTCTTATCTTTTCGTTCTAAACTTGACTGATGCTGCTAAGTTAGCCTAGTTTTGCAAGCTATTTTTTTATCAAGCTTGATCATGACAGTATTTTATTGGGTGCACCCACTAATATATTGTCTAATCAGGACCGGTGCATGATGGTCTGATCAACCTCGTGTACTTTGGTTCGCCTTTGTATTCTTTTTCTGCATGGATGATATCATAAATGAAACTTGTCCCTAAACCGTCTCATCCATGACTGCCTTGGAAATTCTTATTGTTAGACCTGAGTTACGGGTGCAGTACCCGTACTTGTTTGAGACTTAAGGTAACCCCTAACCCTGTCTTTAATTTCGAGGACGAAATTTTCTAAGGAGGGAAGATTGTGAAACCCAGTTTTGTGTTATTACTTATTATTATTATTATAAATTTATTACTGTTATTATTATTATTATATATGAGCTTTGGAAATTAATTTCAAAATTTATAACGGTTTTTGATTGCTGACCTGACCCGAGCCTGGACCCGGTTCCCGAAACCCAGACCCGGTCCTGATCCCGTCCATTCATTTGTAAATTCTGATTTCTATCTTTATTTTGTTAAAAAAAAAAACTAAATCCTATTCTACCCCACGACCAAACCAGCCCACCCCACCCTATTCTCCAGCACCCACTTCTACTCTCATCCACACACCTATTCTCCCACTCCCTCTTAATAACACCACCACCACCACAAGTTTATAACCAATCTCCTATTCCTACAGCACCTCACGAGCACCTCTCTCTTCTTTCCTTCTCCTTAAAACCTACACCATCACACTCCACTTCTCACTTTCCCATCTCTAATCTCTTCCTCCTCTTGAGCAAACCTGACCCCCACCGCCGCGCCCCGACTTCCCGGCGACCCCCACAGCCGCCGACCCCGACGGACCTGACCCCCTCGCGGCTGTTCCGAGCGCGCCCCGCACCTCCAGCGCCGGACCCCGTCCCTTCCAGCGCCACCCCGACGCCCGTCGGCCTCCTCCAGCCGGCCGCCCCAGCGCCCCGCGTGCTGTCCTCCCCGATCCAGCCGACCCGGCCGCGCCCCGCGCGTGCCCAGCCCCGGCGCGCCTCCCGTAGCCCCCGGCGCCCCCACCGCCGCCGGCCAGTGCGACCCCCGCGGCTTCCCGTGCCCTAGCACGCGGACGCTGTTTTCTCCGGCGCACCCCTAGACAGTGTCCGCTGTTCTGGACAGCTCCTGTACAGCGCTCTTCGCTGGATTTCGAGTCCGATCTGTGGATTTGCGCGTCCCGAATCCGAGGCAACCCTTCGGATTCCGTTGTTTTGGGTAATCCCTGGTTAATCACAGTAGTTCGTCCCTTCCCGTGTCAATGATGAATTGGTCCACGAATTTTCCTTCGAGAAATTCGATTTTTGGGTTAACGTTGTTTCCAGGATTTTCCGAGAAACCTTCGGAAAGGTTCTGTTGGTTGTTTTGCTTTTCCGAAACTTTTCGGAAAATGGATTTCTAGATATTTTAGGTTTTCGGATATTTCCGATATTGTGCTGTGATGTTTTTGGTTGGATTCGGACTCCCGAATTTGTTTCGGGTCGTTCCGAATTAATTTTGGAAATGGTTGTGGTTATTTTGATATATATATTTTGGGATTCCCTGGTTTGGAATTTTCCAGGAAAATATTGGCACACTTTCCCAGTTTTTGGGTTGACCAAAAATAGAGGAAATGCTGCCGGATTTTCCGTGAAATCTAATTATATTTTAAAAATGATTTTAAAATGGTTTTCGGAAAAATATTAATATTTTGGATTTTGGGCGACGACCGTATCGGTCCATGGGCCCCGGCTAAGTGCAAACGAAACCGGCTTCGCCCGGACGTTGAGGCATTAGCCTATATGACGATTGGACCATATCTGAGACTCATTAAATATTTAATTTATTTTATTATTATTTAATTTACTCATAATTAAATTATAGAAAGTTTTAGAACTAACGACCATTTCGTCTTATTTCAATAAATTGTAATGGGCATAAGCCCAGCTGGTTGTTGGTTCTGTGACTTGTATTTTGGTAGCGTAGGATTTTCTGCTATTTTTTGGTTTTGCGAGTTCTTGTAGCATATGCGTAAATCTAATAATAATTATTTTCATATAAAAATTAATAAAGTTTTTTCACATTAAAATTACAAGTTTTAATATTAAAACAACGATCATGTATTTCTCATTAAAATAAGAAATTTAGTTTTATATGTATAAATACGAAAATACAAAGTTTTAATCAATTTAATTGGAAACTACGAGTTTTTCCAAAATACAAAGTTTAAACGATCTTTCCCTCGTTATTAATTCAATACACCAATAATCGCGTTTTTGTTCGTGTTTAATAAATAAAGATTTAAAATTGATTAGGACACAATTAGAGATTTTAACTAGTATAGTTAGCTTGGTAACCCTGGATTCTGAGTCAATTTCTCGAATGTAGGAATTCGAGGACGATCCTAATTTTCCATCTCGAAGTCTTCAATCTTTCCAGTCCAGTCCATATTGAGGCAAGTACAGTTTGTGTTAGTATACAGTTATTTTAATAATCGCTTTACTGCAAGTTTAAACCACGATACAACACGAAACTCTCTCTGAGAGCACTGACTGATTGACTGTTGGGTACTGGGGGAATAGAGTAATGTTTATGACCACATCCACTGTAACTTAGAACTGTACTAGCTTACCCCTCATACATACGGGGATAAGTCGTATCTGAACTGTAACAAACCCAAGCCGGTCATATTCATTGCCTATTCAAATCACACTGTTTTACTGTTAGAAAACTGTTCATTTCTAAATTGTTTAAAAGTGCATGATTCTATTATTATTTCAACTGTCAAATTAGCATGAATTGTACTTTGCTTCCTCCTTGTAGAAGCATGGAATTTCACAACCAGAAAGACCATGCGCCAGACACTACATGCGCCAGGACTCGCACAGAACACTTCACAGCAAAGTCAATAACCATGGACATTTGAAGAAGGACTTTTTATTTATATATAAAAGTCTATTACATGTCTAGAAAAGGTTGTACAAAGGAGAATTTCTACAAAGGAAAGATCCTAAGTCTACAGCCGGCGGCCACCATGCGCCTCCAGTTAGGCGCAGCAGTCATCATGCGCTGCCAGTCACCATGCGCTGTCAGTCAGGCGCAGCAGACATCATGCGCCTCCAACCAGGCGCATCCCACCATATCTTCAGCAGCTCAGTTATGTGCATCCAGCCCAGCTATGTGCATCCCTTCAGCCAAATTCTTCCAGCCAGGCTCACCTGGCCGAGCAGAGCCCAGTTATGCGCCGCTCTTCCAGCCAGGATCACCGGATAAGTGCTTCCACAAAGCATTTAACCCTCTGGCTGGAACCAAGGAAGAGAGAAGCACGACAAAGCTGTGGCCAGGGGAGGCTTCCAAAGCCCAAGGAAGACCGTGATCGAAATCATGGCACAAGGAAGCTCTCAACACAACCAGAGTGGGCGACACCCACTTTGAAGGAAGAGAAAGCCTAGCACCGCCATTCCGATCTACGGCTCTTCCCGAACAACGGAGACGAGGCCCGAGCATCCCTATCTTTGGATGTAACAGGCACCTTCCGCCTGCCTCGGAAGCCCTCGACTTCGTCTTTTGGATGTAACAGTCACCTTCAAGTGCATCGAAGACAACACAGCGTCTCATCTTCACCCTCGGGAGCACTTCGTCAACAGAATGCACCCGTATGTTCAAGTTCATATTGGAAGTACATGAGGGAATGAGAAGCAAATCTTCTCTCCATGCTACTATTTATAGGCCGGGCAGATCAAACCCACGCGCCAAGTGGATGGCCCTCCGAATTCCGTGCAATGAATTTACATTAAATGGATGAACCGGACGCTTCGAATTCAGCCAAACGGCTATTTATAGCACTCGAAGAGCGAGACAGCCGCATCATTAAAAGACATGTCCGATGCGCCAGCAGCGCATCACACGGACGCGCCCTTCGGCATCAGTCGCATCACACAGATGCGCCCTACAGTACTCGACGCATTACAGAGGGTGCGCCCCCACACATCTCCATACCGAGTGGAACGCCAACCGACGCGCCCACTCAGCTGTCCATCGAACGTCACCAACATTAAATGCTGAACTGACAGAGTTGGCAGCACGCCTCCCAAAGTCTGAACAGTTGACAGCTTTATTCAGAAAACGAAGCGTCGGCAACGTCAGCATCATCATGACTTTATTTCGACGGCTACTGCCACGTGGCCACTCCACCATCAGCATGCGCCTCTACGGCCATGCGTCCAAATCAGCATGCGCCTCAAAAGCCATGCGCCTCAGACTGCTCTCTGATCCCGAAAGACAGAAGGAAAGTCGCCTGTATGCGCCTCAAAAGCCATACACCCCAAATGGTTTGTAACTCCTAAAGGTTATGAGCCGCAGCCTCCTCCTGCGCCCAATCCAAGGCGCAGCTCACCAGATCACTTCTCTCCACCAAATCCAAGATCTTCGAACCATGAGTCGACGACACGTGTCTTTTGACTCAACTCATCCAAGATTTCAGCAATGGAAAGATCTTCTCTCAGCTACGTGCCGGCTCACAACAGCAGTATGAAGAGTTCTCCCCCTCGATCAGGGCGCAGCATCCGTGCGCCTCCATCAGCGACCTCCACGTGGCATCCCCACACCGGCGCATCCTGCATGCGCGCATGAGCAGCCAGCCTGCAAAACTATAAATAGAAGGATCATCTCCTTCACACACACACAGAGACTCAGAACAGAAGACTCACAACACAGAGAGAATCACCGAGAGGCAGTTCTAGACACTCAACGTCTTCCTCCTCTCAGCAAGCTCCAGCACCCAGAGCAATCAACACCTTCAGAGAACCGATAACCGTCGTCAGCCGGTCAACGGAGTCAACGCATTACCACTCGCTCCATTGGCACTAAGGACCCAGCTTAAACAAAAGTGTACTCCTAGTACTACATCTAAGTCCTATATTGTATCACTGTTCTGTTTGTATTAAGATTTCAATCAAAACAATTTTAATGGCAAACAAGCTGGCGACTCTGCTGGGGACTTCTTTCTCCTCTACCGAGAAAGTCGTGTCACAGGCCGACGACGTGAAGGTGGGCTCCTCCCACAAGATGCTGGTAGTGCGCCTCAATCAACAGGCGTACGAGGAGTTCATTTCTGAAGGAAGTGCGAGTCCTTCGAAGCGGCTGTCGAAGCCGAAGAAGACCCGCGCAGTCTGGGTGCGCAAAGTCGACGCCTCGGGCACCACCGTTGAAGGGGATGCGCCCGTCCAGCCTTCCCTTCCTGCTGACGTCCTCAGCAGTCAAGGTGCGCCCGCCGATGCAGCGCATCTCTCGGGGAAGCGTGCGGCTGACCACGTTCCCCAGCCATCTTCCTCTCAGGCAAGGAAGATACGTCGACGGAGCAGGGGCGCAGCCAATGCCCCGTGCATCACTTCTGATGCGCCACAAAGAGCCTCTGTCTTTGATAGACTCACTCGCTGTAATGGCGAGAAGAATTTGGATGCTGAGTACTATGCGCCCCAGCGGGCTGGTACGAAGAAATCCAAGGCGGCACGGGCCATACGCCACAAACGTGCTATGCCAGCAGCCGGCCAGAGGCACGCACTTACAATCACGTGCGCTGCCGATGGCAAGCTGTACAAGGTTGACTCAAGTGCTTCTGCACCGACAACGAGTCGACCTTCAATGTCCTCATCTCGCTTGGACGCATTCACTGCGTGCACAACCCAGCCGAGAGAGGCAAGCTCAGTGGTCTTGAACTCCCGCGCCTCCTCTGGTTGTGCGTTTGAGGTCCGTTCAAGTCACTTCAAATGCTGTGGTTCCCCCACTACTGATCGTGATGCCTGCTTGGTATTAGATCAGGGGGCGCAGCACTCACCCGACCACCCTGGCGCTTGGCACTGATCGTGATGCCTCTAACGACCTGCGCAACGTGATCACTCACAAGCGTCGGTCAGGAGAGTTGACCAACAAGCACGATGCGCCTCTCACGGGGCACACTTGTGCAGTGGTCACCATCAACTGCTGTTGCAAGACGGCAGTACCGCCAAAGCAGTCGGTCTTCCAACGGCTACAATCATCGACACCCCTCCGACATCGCCTTGGGACGAAGGTGTCAGCAGAAGAGGAGCTAAAGGTTGCTTTATGCAACGTGATCTCCAACTCCTCATCTGTCCGGAAGACGACTGCCAATTCCTCGTCTTCATCCAAAAGCCAGCCGAGGAAAACCAAGGCAGCTGTCTCGACCTCTGGAGTGTTCGAAGGCACTCGGTCGAGGAAGAAGTTCTTGGAGGAAGCTGGGGGTAGCCAGACCCTTGTCGAGCCTCCTTCCAAAGACGAAGATGTCCAAAGCACAGCTGCGACGGATCTTCATCAAGGCGAAAATGGCCTCCCTGAAGCCCCTCAAAATGACGATGTCCTCCAGGACACCGCCGGGGGTAGTGCTGGAAACGAAGAGGCCCTTCAAGACAGAGCTGAGGGCTGTCAGGCCCTTACAGATGTGCCTGTCGAAGACGAACTCCAGAATGTGGCTGGGGGTGGCCAAACACCAGGAGAAGTGACTCCTCCACATGAGAGCGAGGCTGAGAGCGAAGCCTCAACTGATCCATCCACTTCCGGCCGTGTCATGACAGTATACATGACCGGGGGTGATCTTGAGACTGATGCGCCGCCACAGGACATTGTCCAGCGCATAGACTCGCTAGAGGGAGGACTCAAAACCCTCTCTGCCTCAATGCAAGTACTGACTCAAGCAGTGTTTGAGATGCGGTCGGCCTTGATCAGGACACCTTCAAATGGTCCCGACCCAGGAGCCAATGGAGAGTCGAGTGTGCCCCTCCAACGAATACCCTCAGACACAGAAGCACCCCGGACGTCGGAGCCCTCAAACGCTCCACTCCAGGTGGTACCTCCTTCCCCGACTCCTAGCTCCACGGAGGACGTGGTCGAAATGATCAAAGATCTGCGGAAGCGCTTCGAGTCCAAGAACAGACAGGAGGAGCGCCAGAAGATGGGCATTCCCCAGCCTTATCCCCTTGAGTGGAACAAGGTGGTTTATCCCCCAAAGTATAAACCACAAACACTCACGCCGTATGACGGGAAGGACTCTCCACGACGGTACCTGACGTACTTCCAGTCGCAGACAGGGCATCTTCCGAAGGAGGACGCGCTCCTCACCAGCATCTTTGTTGGGGCCCTGAAAGGGGTGGCGTATGACTGGTACTGCAGCCTCCCCGATAATTCTATATCATCCTTCGACGACCTGACACGCCTCTTCCTCGACCGCTTCTACGACGGTGGGAAGGACATGACGATGGCGTCTCTCATTGAGATATGCCAGAAGGACAAGAAAACGGTTCGGGCATTCATCGAACGCTTCCGTCAGGCCTGCTTCAGGCTACCTCCAGGCATGCCAGAGCATGCGCTTCTCTCCGCTTGCAGTATGAACATGCTGCCTGCAGTAAAGCTCTGGCTTAACTCTACTCCCCCCTCCCGACTGGAGCTCCCTAATCATCGAAGTTGAAGCTGCAGAGAAGAAGGCGGCCAATGCACATCTTCTGGGTGTTAGCTTCCCCGCCTTTGACGATAAGGGGAAAAAGTCCGCAATCAACAACTCCGGACGAAAAACAAAGGGGAAACAGGCATTGACTGTTAATGCCTCGAAGGGCGCATCTGCGCCTACTCAAAAGCCTCCACTGGCACCAAGACCCAAGGAGGTTTACTCATTCAATGATGACGACACCCTGCAACTCTTTGAGATACTGAAGCAGGGTGACAAGATCAAGCTTCCGGACCCGAAGCGGCCCGATGAAGTCGGGAAAGTGGACAACCCGAGGTACTGTCACTACCATCGGTTTATCGGACACCCGACCAAGGATTGCTACGTCCTCAAAAATTACATCCAGCGCATGATCAATGCGGATGTAATCTCCGTCGACTACGAAGAGAATACGGTGTCAGCTAATGTGGTGTCACTTCAGTTCGGCACCTTGCCGCCGACTACCACACAAGATGGCGTCGTCCCCATCCCTAAGGCGACAATGGAGGTGGTGAACTTGCCACCCACCCGTGACAATATGAGTGGACTTGTCCCACTCACCACATCTCGAGGAGAGGTCCTCTGGGTTCACCCCGACCTCGTCTCTGAGGTAACTCAACCGGAGGTACGCCCTACCTCCAAATCAAAAGGCAGGAAGATCAAGTCTTGCCGCACGGTCTCTTCTTCAATGGAAGAGGCGCTTCCTGTGCAGACGCGTGCACAACAGAACTTCCAGCCCGGTGAAGCTGCCGCCGAAGTGGTGCCTCCTGGCACCATCCCTGAGGAGGGTCCATCCAAGCCCTCAGCAGTCAATAAACAAAAGCAAGTGGAGGCCCGTTTCGACAGACCTCTGCGGAAAGAAAATGCTTCGGGGCTAGCCAAGCCCCACAATTTTGACATTCTGGCACAACTGGCCAGTACTCCTGCACGTTTGTCTTTGTTCGAGCTCCTGCGTCTCTCCAAGGACTCCCGAGAAGCTCTCTGTGAAGCTCTGAAGGATGCCGAATCCTTTCTCAGTCAAATCAAGCAGCCTGAAGACCTCCCAACTACTTGTACACACTGTTGCGGATGAAGTTATCCCAAACATAACTTTCACCCAACAAGACATGCTGCTCAAGCATCACCGACATAACCGACCGTTGTATTACACAGGGTACATCGGTTCGGTAAAGGTGAGCAGGATTCAGATCGATCCGGGGTCTTCCCTAAGCATCATTCCAAAGGCGCTGCTATCAAAGCTGGGGATCCCGATGTACCGGCTGGCGCCCTCCAATACGACCATCAGTGGCTTCAACGCTAGCAAGAGCGAGCCACTGGACAAGATCCGGCTGAAGTATCACATCGACAGCCTCAAAACTGAGGTGACTTGTTATGTGGTGGATGCCGAGGTCAACTACAACATCTTACTCGGACGACCATGGTTACATGAGTACATGGTGGTGCCCTCCATGCTCCACCAATGCATGAAATATGTATCCACCAACGGCGTCATCCGGACGGAGTTTGCAGATATCGATCCCTTCAAAGGGATTGAGGCCTACTTCACCGATTCCGACTTATACAAGCCACTTGACGAGAAGGAAGCCAACGATGCCGATGATGAAGCAGAGACGGCAACAGAGCCGGACTTGGAGCCCGAAATGACTCCCGACGCCCCCTTGAAAATCCGATTGAAGGGCAAGCCTCCCCAGAAGGCGCCTCCAATGAGCATCAAGCTGTCAGGGAAAGCACCGACTCACGAAGCTCCCCTGAAGATACGCCTCAAGGGAAAGCCACCTCAAACAGCGGCTCCCCTGGTGGTAAAATTACAAGGGAAGGCGCCACTCATCGGAGGCGCAACCGAGGCACCTCTCAAGGTGCGTCTTAAAGGCAAGCCGCCGCAGTCATCCAAGATGCCGGAGAGGGCTCACATAACCCTCTCAGACCCCAAAGTCAGAGCGGTGGAGGACTCTCCTGATCCGGCCCCAGTGCTTACAGATGAGGAGCTTGGCGAATATATCTCTGCTGATGTAGACGCACCCTCCTTAGACAATGTAATCCCAAGGGATAAAATCTCGCACTTTATCAATAATAGAGTATCTTTCAATATTCTTGTCTTCCACACTGGAATGCCATGTATACATTAGACAACGCTCTACGGTCGTTGCAAACACAAATAACGACCGTCCACCATAATCGAGTGGCCCCGTCTCAAGGAGTCTTCATAATCCCCCCACGAAGCCGAGACGAAGGCACCATCATCTCGGGCAAAGTCGAGCGTCATCAGGACCTCCCGTCAATCGAGCCCGAACCTGATACCGGTAGAGTACAAGTCTATCGGTACACGGATACGGCAAAGCGCATCATCCAAAAGATGGGCTACGACCTGAAAAGCAATAAAGGCCTAAACTACGGCAAGGGTCGGCATCTCCCTGTCCGGCTTTCGATGCCCAATGGAAAGCCACAGGATTACTATAATCGGACTCGACGGGGGTTAGGCTATGTCACGCCGCCATCAACTCCAGAGAGTTCAGACGCAGAAGACATAGAACATTCCCACTCGTCTGAAGCATCGACGTGGGATTCCGATACCAGTATCGGATCAGTCTTCAGGAAAGTGCTGTCAGCTAACATGACATCGGCGCAACCTCAGAAAGATGAAGGCGAAGACCAACCGCCGGAACCCTTCGAAGAGGAACCCTGGGCTCAACGCCTAGGAGAACAATGGGAGTCTCGTTTTGAGTTACGAGAACCTCCCACCGAAGACGAAGTTGAGCAGATCGACCTCGGGGATGGGTCTTCTTCTAAACCCATCTTCATTAGCAAAAGCTTGGAAGGAGAAGACCGAGAATCTTTAGTCCAACTGGCTAAAGAATATATTGACGTCTTCGCCTGGAGCTACGAAGACATGCCGGGTCTCGATCCACAGATCGCGATGCATAGGTTGAACATCTTACCAGATGCCAAACCTATCAAAAACAACAGCGACGCTTCCGCCCGGACATCATGAATGCCATCGATCAGGAGGTGGACAAGCTTTTGACCAGTGGCTTCATCCGTGAGGAACAACACCCGGACTGGGTAGCCAACGTCGTCCCTGTCACCAAGAAGAACGGGAAGATACGAGTCTGTATCGACTTCAGGGATCTCAACTCTGCTTGCCCGAAGGATGAATTCCCGCTCCCAATCACCGACGTAATGATTGACAACACATGTGGCTTTGAACGCATGTCCTTCATGGATGGGTATTCAGGCTACAATCAAATCAAGATGTTCCCCGATGACGTAAAACACACGTCATTCAGGACTCCAAAAGGTGTTTTTTGCTACACAGTAATGCCCTTCGCTTGAAGATACCGGTGCAACATACCAACGAGCGATGAGTACCATCTTCCGTCAACATCTTCGCAAGACAGTTGAGTGCTATGTTGACGACATCGCAGTCAAGAGCCGCCTCAAAAGAGATCACCTACAGGACCTGAGGACGGTCTTTGATCTCATGCGGGCACATCAACTCAAAATGAACCCCGCTAAATCCTTCCTGGGGGTTTCTAGCGGCAAATTCTTGGGATTTGTCATCACGACAAAAGGCATTCATGTCGATCCCGAGAAGACTAAAGCCATCCTCAACATGGACCCTCCGAAGAACCTTCGAGAACTTCGGGCTTACAGGGACGTCTGGCATACATCCGGAGGTTCATAGCAAACCTCTCCGGTAAATGTCAACCCTTTACTCAGCTCATGAAGAAGGGAGTCTCTTACGTCTGGACAGAGGAGCGCCAAAAGGCTTTTGACGACATCAAGGCTTACTTGATAAGCCCGCCAGTCCTAGTGGCACCTGTCGCCGGCAAACCATTCCTCCTCTACGTCCGTGCCATGGATCATTCCCTCGGCGCTTTACTGGCTCAAAATAGCGATACAGGCTACGAGCAAGCAATCTACTATCTCAGTCGAACACTCATCGGGGCCGACACCGGTACAACCCCGTTGAAAAGGAGTGCTTGGCTTTGGTGTTTGCCATTCAGAAGACTCGTCATTACGTCTCGGGCCAGACAATTCACGTCATCTCCCGAGTCAATCCACTCAAGTTCTCATGACGAAGCCAGGGTCATTAAACTCCCGGCTGGCTACATGGGCGATCCTACTAACGCCATACAACATGGTGTTTGTCCCACAGAAGGCGGTCAAGGGTCAGGCTCTGGCTGACTTTTTAGCTGCACACCCCATCCCCGAATCTTCAAAACTCTATGAAGACATCCCGGATGAAGTCCAAGAATCAAACGTCACTGAAGGAAGCCCCGTTTGGTGGATGTTCTTCGATGGCGCTTCAAGAACGGGCCCCACACGGCCAAATCATCGCAGGAGTGGGGGTAGTCTTGGTCTCCCCCGATCAGCTGGTCATCCAGCGCACATACTCTCTTTCGAAGCCGTGCTCCAACAATGTTGCTGAGTACAACACACTCGTCATGGGACTCCAGCTAGCACAACAGTGGGGTGGATCATCTGGAAGCCTACGGCGACTCGAAACTCGTCGTAAACCAGATTCGGAGGCAATACGAGGTTCGCCATGAAGATTTGATCCCTTACCATGAAGTTGCATTGAACATCATTTCAACCTTCACTGGGTTCTTCATCGAACATGTACCCCGTCTACAAAACTTGGAGGCTGACGCTCTGGCTGGCCTCGCAGCCTCATTGGCCGTGCCCCTTGGGACTCAACACTATGTCACGGTAACTGGCCGAGACTTGATTTTCCTAGAAACAACCTATGTTTGCAAATGGCTCACGCCGTACCGACAAACACCGATGTTAATGTCCGAGACTGGAGATTCTCGCTCATCGACTTCGCCGTCTATGGAATCCTTCCGGAAGATCCGAAGGAAGCCGTCTCAGTCAGGAGACGCTCTCTTCGATTCTACTACGATACAGCCACTAAAACGCTGTACCGACGCTCCTTCGATGGGCTCCTCCTTCGATGCCTGTCTAACGAGAAGCAACCGAGGCTCTTCAAGAAGCTCATGACGGAACTTGTGGAGCTCATCAACCGGTCCTAAGTTGCAAGATCGACTGCGACGTATGGGCTACTACTGGCCAACCATGGCCGCCGACGCAGTGGAATATGCTAAGAAGTGCCATGCATGCCAACTTCATGCAGACTTCATACATACACCGTCTGAACCTCTACATCCTACAGTCGCCTCCTGGCCATTCGAAGCCTGGGGCATGGACATTGTAGGACCAATCACCCCTCCTTCATCAAGAGGACATCGTTTCATCCTGGCCATCACCGATTACTTCTCCAAATGGGCGGAAGCAGTCCCACTAGCGGAAGTAAAAGCTCCAGGGTGGTCAGCTTTATCAAACACCATGTCATTTACCATTTCAGAGTACCCAGGCGAATCATTCATGACAATGGTCCCCAGTTCATCAGCCACATTTTCAGCAGGTTCTGTGACAAGAATCGCATTCAAACGTGGCCTCAACCGCCTACATCCGGCAGCAAACGGATTGGCCGAGGCGTTCAACAAAACTATCGTCAGGCTGCTCAAAAGGTCGTGTCATCCAACAAATGCGACTGGAACGAAAAGCTCGGCGAATGTCTTTGGGCCTACCGCACAACGGTACGGACCCCAACAAGCAACACACCATTCTCCCTGGTCTACGGGAGCGAAGCGGTACGCCTCTCGAGATCCAGATCCCCTCACTCCGAGTAGCGATCACAACAAACTCACAGAAGAAGACAATCAACGTCGTCGTCTGCGGGAACTGGAGGCACTTGACGAAAAGCGTCTCCTAGCTCAACAACACATCGAACTTTACCAAGCCCGTATATCACAGGCTTTCAACAAGAAGGTCAAGCAAAGAACTTTCCAAGTTGGCGACCTGGTTTTAGCAGTCAGAAGGCCAATGGTGTTAACTCACAAGACACCGGGAAGTTCGAGCCCAAATGGGAAGGACCCTTCATCATTGAGACGGTATACTCAAACGGTGCTTACCGCCTCGCCAAACCCAATGGGACTTGTTTATGATGCCCATCAACGCAAGTTCCTAAAGAAGTACTATTCTTGACATCCTCCAAGACATGTATTTCCCCAAACAACCTCTTTTCACAAAATCAAACGCTTCCGGAACCCAGCTGTTCCGTGGCATCCTTCCGTAGAAGATAACCACGTCCACATTACCTCTGAGTTGTCTCTCTACATCCTACAAAGCGCAATCTTACACTTCGTGAGCTTATGCTATCCTTCATGTTTACCACGTCCACATTACCTCTGAGTAAACATCCCGTACAAACAACTCCTGTGTTGTTGTACATTGATCGCAGAACTTCCACGTCCACATTACCTCTGAGTTGTTCAGCGTATCCCCCAAATCATTCCTACCACGTCCATAAATACCTCTGAGTAGGAAGATTCTATCATTTGAACCTAATGATTGCCATGTCCACATTACCTCTGAGCAAACATGTTGGTTCCTTCAAACTTATTATCTGTACCTAAAAACCAAGGTGCGCAAAGATAATAGGTCCACATAAATCATCAAGTTCATGAGATCAAAAATGAACACATCACAAAAAAAAAGATAGTGTATTTCTTTATTTTTCAAAAAAAGGGGAGTACAGAATATGCTATTTCCCCAGCAAGAGTTACAAAACACATAAAAAGAAGAGAAACTGCAGTCCCCGACCTCTCCAGGGTGGGATGAAGTTCTCTGACGCGACGTCTCAGGTCGGCAGTGCGAGTTTCCACAGTCGCCTGGACTCGGAGCTCGGCTTCTTGACGCATTAATCCGACAGCCTCAGCAGAAGTTTTACTCTCATACTTCTCATCAAGCTGTCGTCGCTGCTGAGCCAAAGCAAGGTCCGCTGAGTAAGAGTCGCCTCCTCCTGCTTGAATGCCACGTGTTCAGCCAGGACACGATCAGCTTCTAGTTGAAGTTGGGCCCGCTGGTCTTCAAGACGGCGCATCTGAGCATCAACCTCATGCGATAGCGTCTATCGCAGCCCGCTTCTCCGTCGTCTTCTCCATAGATTGAGACAACTGCTCCGCCGCAGCCTCAGTCCCAGCCACTTCACGCTCCCAACTGCTCACATCGGCTCGATGGGAAGCCTCGATTTCAGCATCAACTTCCCTATCTCTGCTTCTATCAAGACAGAGAGGTCATTTCGTTGGATGCGCTGCAGTTCCGCGAGCCGCTCGTCCACTCAATCACCGAAACCTCCAGAATTTCGGCCATATGGTCATGGCCTTGGTGAATGCGGATCAGCTCGATACATGGCATTGCCAAAGCTTTTGCTGTCGCAAAGCTCCCCTTGCCATCCATCACTGCAGATACACCTTTCTCCCCGCATTTTGTACACTCCCTCGACGAGGAACTTCACATACTCGTCGGCATCCGCCAGCACCTGCGGCGTCATGGCAGGAGTTGGGGGAGCTACTACAGTCTGCGGACCGGAGGAAGATTCGCCAACCTCGATCTGAGAGGTTTGAACCTCGGCAGCAATAGGCTCTTCATCAACAGGGCCAGACTGCTAGCCCGAGGAGCCGAAGGAACAGAAAAATCGGCACATGCGTCGTGATAGTACCCCAAGTGGAAGGAGCAACAGAGGATTCCACATCCTTACCCTTCTCAAGCCCGGAGAAATTACCGACGTCAACGGCCACCTCTTCTACCTCCGACGTTCTATCAGTATCAGCTACCTCCCCCGCAAAACGGAGAGATCAACATTTATCTCCTGGCCAGCCCCAGGAGACAAGACCGGCAGAAGGTCTCATCCTTCTCAAGTCCCTCTACAGGGACAGAATCTGTCGCTACCGCCTGATCAGTAGCCATCTCTATGTCCATGGTTGAAGCCAAGGAAGGATTTGGCAAGGATTCAACCGACCTCCCTTCATCATGACCAGGAGGGGAATCAACCCTCTCCTCTATCCTCACTATTTCTGCTGCCCCCGCAACAGACTCCTGCAGCTCCGGAGCGATGTCATCGGAAGATGATGAACTCCATTCCTCTTCATCACCAGGAAGCTGCACACTTGCTAAACCTTTGATATTGAAGCCTCCGCTGTGGCCTTCGTCACCTCGGAAGCTGCTGCACCCTCAGACTCCCTCCTGACATAACCCGGGATACCGGAACCTCCACGATGACAGTATCCTCCGGATCTTCCACCATGAGAGACATCATTGTCGGCGGGATACGCACTCCAGACGAGCTCGCATCTCTTCTCGCCGACTCCCACCGACTTTGGGGTACGAGTTTTCTTTTTAGCGGCTCCTACAAAAGAAGATGGGGCCTCGTAAGTGGCGGAACCAAAA